>OY747717.1:670000-947500 GCA_963556495.2 Valencia hispanica
TAAATATTTTGAATTATATGGATTTTAGTCAGCATGTCATGCAGCCAACTCACAACAGAGGACACACCCTGGACTTGGTCATCACGCATGGCCTGTCCACCCGTGTGTCCTCTGTTGTTGACTTGGCTGTCTCTGACCATTACTGTGTGTTTTTTAACATCACCAGTTTTATCCAGCAGGAGACCTCTGTGAGAACTGTCAGGAAGCGCCATCTAACCCCTGAAGTGGCTGCAGGTTTTCTAGAAGTTTTCCAAAAGTTTCCTCCTACTCTCTTACCTGCCCCCTGTGATTTTATCGCCAGTGATTTTAACAGAAGACTTCAGTCCGCTCTTGACCTGCTGGCTCCATTTAGAGTGAAACGCTCACATTCAAAACTTGCAGCGCCATGGAGAAATAACAATCTTAAAAAACTAAAGAGGGACTGCAGGGCAGCAGAGAGAAAATGGAGAAAAAATAAAACCACGATAAACCATCAATTATACACAGAACTTCTCAAATCCTATAATAATGCTGTAAGAAATTCAAGAAATGCTTACTTTGCAAAAATCATATCAGACAATAAAAATAATCCTAAAATTCTTTTTCCACTATTGATAAAAATTTTAACTGTACTACTAATGCATTTCAGAAAACCCCCTCAAACAATCTTTGTGAGGAGTTCGCAGACCACTTCAGAGGGAAGGTAGACACGATCAGATGTAATATTTCATCTTCTCAAAGTAACATGGTTTTAGACAAATCTGATTGTGTCCCTACCAGAGGAAATACCAGACAGTTTTGTCCTGGTAGAAGCTGGGACTCTTGATAAAGTTTTCTCCTCAGTGAGGCCCACCACATGCGTTTTGGACCCGATTCCCACTTCATTTTTTAAGCCATTTTATGAATCTTTTAGAGATGAGATTTAAACCATGATGAATTGCTCCCTTCAGACGGGGGTCTTTCCTGCCGCCTTTAAAGGGGCGGTAGTGAAGCCCCTGCTGAAGAAGAGCACTTTAGATTTTAATGATTTTAATAATTTTAGACCGGTATCTAACTTACCATTTTTAGAAAAAGCTTGTTTTAATTCAACTTAATAATTTTCTTAATGCTCATAATGTCCTGGAGAAATTTCAGTCTGGTTTTAGGGTGAACCACAGCACAGAGACGGCCCTTCTGAATATTTTAAATGATTTTAGATTAAATTATGACACTCAGAAGGTGACAGTGTTGGTTGTACTGGATCTAAGCGCTGCCTTTGATACAGTAGACCACACTATTCTTTTAATTCGTTTAAAACAGATCGGCCTCTCTGGTGCTGTTCATAAATGGTTTACATCCTATCTCACAGACAGGACTTTTATGGTAAGTTTAGATACCTGCTCCTCTAGGGTCCACAGGATTACATGTGGTGTGCCCCAGGGTTCAATTTTAGGCCCAGTGCTTTTTAACCTTTATATGCTCCCTCTTGGCAGCGTCATCAGGAGACATGGAGTTAACTTTCACAGTTATGTTGATGATACACAGCTGTACATCTCCATGTCTCCCGACGACACACGGCCAATGGATGCACCTTTTAACTGCATTTTAGATATTAAATCCTGGATGGCAGAAAACTTTCTCCAGCTCAACCAGGACAAAACTGAAGTTTTAGTCATCGGTCCTGAGGCTCAGAGAGAGAAGCTTTTCCCAAAACTACAATCACTGTCTTTTAATCCTTCTTTACAAGTGAAGAACCTGGGTGTGATTTTTGACTCTGAGCTGACTTTTATCCCTCACATTAAAAATATAACTAAAATAGGTTTTTATCACCTTAAGAACATCGCCAGACTCCGTCCCATTCTCTCTCGGGCCAACACGGAGACACTGATGCTTTTATCACCAGTAGGATTGATTACTGTAATGCCCTGCTTTCTGGTCTTCCCAAAAAGCGTATATCAGGTTTACAACTCCTACAAAATTCAGCAGCACGTGTCCTGATGAAGACCAGGAGGCGGGAGCACATTACACCAGTCTTAGAATCACTGCATTGGCTCCCCGTGTGTTTTAGGATTGATTTTAAGGTTCTTTTAATGGTTTTTAAGTGTCTTAATGGTCTTGGGCCTTCTTATCTATCAGAGCTGCTTTTACCATATGAACGTTCTCTGCGCTCCTCTGGCAGCCGTCTACTTTTCATCCCAAAAGTCAGGACACACACTCATGGTGAGGCGTCTTTCCATTATTATGGCCCTCAACTCTGGAACAGGCTGCTGGAGAACCTCAGAACGTTCATGTTTTTAAAAGTAGGCTCAAGACTCACCTTTTTAACCTTTTTAGCCTAGCTTTTAATTAAGTGATTACTATTTACTGCCTGTTATTTGCTTTTCATGCTTTTATTGATCAGTGTTTTACTACTTGGTCTTGTACTTATCTCGTTAATTTAATGTAATTTATTTATTAATTTACCTACCTACCTATCGATCTATTTATTTATTTATTTGTGTATTTTAACATGTTAGCCTGTTTTACACGGATAATAAAAACAGACACATCGTTCCAGTGTTTCCTTTATGGGAGCCCTCTGCCCTGGGAGCAGTGGTCGGCTGTAGCTGCTTGGGTGCTCTCCAGGGGGTGCTTGGGTGGAGGTCACAATCCTGGCCTCCCCTCCTCTGGACGCCCTGGGTCGGTGCCACGGCTGCTGCTGTTGACCCGCTGCTGCTGGGGCAGATGGCTCCCTTGATGACGTTTCCTTACCCAACCTGGCACATCTGTGCTCGGCCCAGTGTCCATCCTACTTTCTATTTTAATCTCCTTTTAAAGAAAGTTCTTCCTGTTATTGGGTCTGATCTTGTTCAAATAGTGAACTCATCCCTGCTATCAGGTGTCTTCCCCCAGGCTTTAAAAACAGCAGTTATTAAACCACTGCTAAAGAAGAAAAATCTGGACAACACGTTAATGCAGAACTACAGGCCGATCTCTAATCTTCCTTTCATCAGTAATATTATTGAAAAAGCTGTGTTTCAGCAGTTAAATGGCTTCATAACAATGACAAACCGTTTTGATGTTTTTCCTGTCTGGTTTCCGCGCTCACCACAGCACCGAGACTGTCCTCGTCAAAATATTCAATGACATCCGCATAAATACAGACTGTGGAAGAACCACAGTGCTGGTTCTGTTGGACCTCAGTGTTGATCATGATATCTTATTGGAACGACTGGAGAGCTGGGTCGGACTCTCTGGTACAGTACTTGGCTGGTTCGAGTCTTACCTAAAGAACAGGGACTTCTATGTTTCAATAGAAAACTTTTCATCAGAACGAACAGAAATCACATGTGGGGTGCCCCAGGGCTCCATCCTGGGGCCCCTCTTATTTAATATCTACATGCTCCCACTAGGCAAGATTATAGCAACCAATAACATTAGCTACCATAACTACGCGGATGACACTCAGCTCTGCATTACGATGTCACCAGGTGACTCTGAACCCATTCAAACCCTAAATCAATGCATTGACCAAATAAATGGATGGATGTGCCATAACTTTCTCCAGCTGAATAGAAACAAAACTGAAGTGATTATTTTTGGACCCAAGGAGGAACGATCAAGAGTCAGCACACAGCTTCAATTAATACAGCTAGAAACTACTGATCAGGCACGAAACGTAGGTGTAGTAATGGACTCAGACCTGAACCTCCAGGGTCACATAAAGGCAATAACAAGGTCAGCGTTCTATCACCTGAAGAACATTTCTAGGATTAAAGGACTGATGTCACAACACGACCTAGAAAAACTCATCCATGCGTTTATCTTTAGTCGGATTGATTACTGCAACAGCGTCTTCACAGGTCTGCCTAAAAAGTCAATCAGACAGCTGCAGGTGATCCAGAATGCTGCTGCTCGTGTTCCTCACTAGAACCAGGAAAGTAGAGCACATCACCTCAGTTCTAAAGTCCTTACACTGGCTCCCTGTAGCTCAGAGATTAGACTTCAAAAAACGTTTACTAGTTTATAAATCATTACATGGCTTAGCACCAAAATATGTTGAAGACCTGTTGTCACGGTACCAACCACCAAGACCACTCAGGTCCTCCAACTCTAGCCTACTAAACATTCCTAGACTTAGAACTAAACATGGAGAAGCAGCTTTCAGTTTTTATGCTCCCCTTATCTGGAACAAACTTCCTGACGAGTGCAGAGCTGCTGAAACTGCTTTAAATCGAGACTAAAAACCCATTTGTTTAGAAATGCCTTCGAGTAAATGCTTGATGTCATATGTATGAAATGTGTTCATGCTCTCTTGCTTTTTTTGATCTTTCTCTTGCTTTATTGTGTATCATGTGTAATGTTTGTTTCTTTTATGTGTTTTTTTAAATCACCAAATCATGTAAAGCACATTGAATTACCCTGCTGTTGAAAGTGTGCTATACAAATAAAATTGCCTGCCTTGCCCTAATGTTGCTCTTTAATGTGTCCGCACATGGGGATAGGATTGGGGGAAAGGTAGTATAATTGTGTTTACATTTGTGGGGGGGGGGGGGATTTTTATTCTGTAAAGCACTTTGAATTGCATTTTTTGAATGAAAAGCGCTTTATAAATAAAGTTTATTATTATTATTATTATTATTATTAAAGAGAGAGAGTTATGTATTTATTTTTTAGCACTTTAATCAAAGTCAGGAGTTTATTGCATCTTTAATCAAAGGGGAAACTCCAGATGATTTCCTTCTGAGCTTAAGAAGCTTCTGATAGGTTAATAGAGTCCATTAGAGTTAATTAGTGGCACACCTGTGTATGCATATTAAGTCTCCCCCCAAAACACAGAGCCTCTTTCTTTTACATGGGAAAATCAAGAGTAATAAACCAAGACATCAGGAAAAGAATTGCGGACCTCCACACTGTGTGGCTCAATTTTAAATACAATTTGGGTGCAATTTGCCATTAAAAAAAACATAAAAATTCTCTCTTCATACTTAAATTTAACAAATACAATTTTTTTATATTTATTAATCTAAAAGAATAAACGTTTCTATTTGACAGTAAAAAAGTGTTTTTATCTGAAGTGTATGTAAATATCTGGTTTCAACTGTATATTTGATGTTTGGCTTGATTGCTATCACAGAGAGGGAGAGGAGAACGAGGACAGAACAGAGATGGAACAAGATCCAGGTGAGAAAGACATAATAGCCACAGACAGTTGTTTGCCAAAACGCACTAGAACATGTTCACAAGTGTATCTTGTTAGGTTTGTAATTTTTCTAATTCTATATTTAATAGGTCATGCAGGTTTTTTTGCACAGCTAGGCTAAATAGTTATATAAATAGTGTAGTTCTTTGGCAGAATTAAAAAATAATATGGTACAAACTAATAACTAAAAATATAGAGGTATCATTAAATAGTAATGACTCTGTCTGATCATTCAGATAGGTCAGAGGAAATCAGGAAAGAGAGAGAACACCAAAACACACCTGAAAAGGAATATTTGAATAATATTGACCCTGAAAATGTCATTGATAGGTTTCGCAAAAATCAAGCCTTGAAGATACAGTCTCATGCTGCCACAATAAAGAGGATTAGATTTTCAGTGCTACTATTATTTAGTTTTCATTCTGGTACTGTCTTGGTTCAGTCCTGATTTAGAACTGTTACAGTCCTGTTTTAATCTCGGATCAGTTTTGGGTTTGGTTGAAATGTGGTTTAGTACTGGTGTCTAGATACAGCCCTGGTTCTGTCCTGCCTTGTTGCATAATTAATAATAATACATGTGACACATTATGTGTCACATGTATGTAATGTAATTAGTTTTCTTATATAAGGTTATGCTTGTCGAACACAACTTAAAACACCCCCCTACATGCATAACAACCCTTTAGGGCTAAGCCCCTGGTGTATAAAATGTCTGGGTCCGGCTCTGACTCCAACCTCAGCAATCCCTCATACTGAGCAAGCATGTAGCAACAATGGAGAGGAAAAACTCCCCTTTAACAGGAAGGAAATCCTAGAAACCTGTTTAATATGGGATTTGAATGTCATTACAAATGGAAAACAAGAACAGGTCGTTCCAAAGCCCCATCTCCTACTCAGGGAAAAATATGATCTCATGAAAACAAATGAAAGCAAATAACGTTTAATATCTAGACTGGTTAGGTGATAAGTTGACATCTTTTGTGACCTGTGTTATTGTTGTCCACTTGGGCGAGACAAACCGCAAATGTCGTGCTGTCAGTGCGTTGCCAATGTTTGTATTGCTTAGCACGCAAATTAAATATTTTGTGAGCACAATAAATCCTTTCTTCATTTATATCTTGATACCACACCCAAGTGACAACTCAGACAATTGAGAGACAGACTGTCACAAAGGAACACAGCATATATTTTGTTAGAAATTACAGAGTAACCCTGGCACTGCAGCATCTTTGAGGTTTGGGGAAACACAAAAAAGGAGGTGAAATCCACCTCTTAATTCAGACAGGAATATTAGACTTTAGATTTTATGCAGAGGAATCGTTTGGCGGTAGGGAAAAAAACAGTTGTTTTCGTTTCTGTGTTGCATCCCAAATGTTGGTTTACTAAACATGTTTCGAGTTAAATTATTTTTTTCAACATATTATTTGTTACTCAAACAAAGGGCTGCTTTTTTTATGCAACGATCTGTTCTCTTCATTGTATTAAAAATGATTTTTAAATACCAGGATCAAAAAGTTCTCAACGAGCTGTGTTTTCTGTTATTGGCTCTTGGAGCAAATACAAAAAGGTGTTTGAATACCGTGGGTTTGGTAACACATTTGGTATGTGTTCATATTTCATTTAATTTGAATAGTTAATGGGTTTATGGGTGTGTTTAAATCATAATTTGATTTCTCTTTCAGACTGATGCATAAAGACAAATGAATTTCCAGCTGAGAAGCATTTCTTCAACATTGTCTTGCCAAGATTCAGAAATAACAGAGAATCAAGTTTATTTCTGTTTTATCAATCAAACATATGAACTTGGCTTTATTCAATCACCATTATCATTTTATTTGACTCAAGTCTACAGAACTTGATGTGTTATTTTTATATTAAAGTCAGTGAACAGCAAAATCATTTTATCAAGAGCTCAGTTCTTAAGATGACCAGTCCTGTACTAAAGGTGAAAGTCCAAACTTCAGGTGGAGGTGAAGATCGACACACAACCCACTACACACACTCAAAAGGCAGCATACACAGACAACATTACAGAGATAGTATATCAAAGAATACATAAATAAACATATGACTTTGGGAAACCTGCTCCACTACAATAAAAACAAGGTGAGCCAATGCATCTCACGCCCTGCGCTGATTTACAGCCTTGATTGACAAAGGAAGGAATGAGTGCTTGTACTGGTTATCCTTGCACAAGGGAACTCTATACCTTCGCCCCGAGTTCAATAACTTAATGTTCTCGGACCGTAGTACGTGAGAAGAATCATTTAAAATAGAAACCGCTTGTCAAAGGATGGCCTGCTCAAACAGTAGAAGAGCTGTTCTACTTATAATCTTCCCTGCTGTCCTGATCAGAGTACAAATCTGAGCTGCACGATATCACTACACACCAAACAACCGAAGTCTGCGTAGAAAGTTCAGACACTGGTGGATCTGAACACAGACACTGTCTACTTGTGTTTTCCAGCTCAGATCACTGTCAATGTGAACACCCAAGTATTTAAAAGATTTGACTTGCTGAAAGTCCTGACCATGCACGACCACCGGGAGGCGATCCCCAGCTGACCTGGGATCCATCAGCATCTCCACTGTCTTATTAGTAATTATGTGTAGTTGGTGATGGTCACACCAGTACACACACTCCTCCACAGCTCAGCTGTGGGTGTTAGGGTTAGAATGTTCAGTTAAAAGACTCAGGATCTCAGTGTCATCCGAAAATGTTACCACATATTGGTTTGGTTTAGTAGTAGTGCAATCATTAGTGTACAAAGTAAATAAAAAAGGGGAACTGACACAGCCCTGTGGGGTGTCAGACAAGACAGAGCTCAGCCTCACTTGCTGTGACCTGCCTTACAAAAAAAAGAGTGGTACCATTTGATTAAGAAAGGATTCACCCTCATGTTAACCAGCTTTTCCAAATGTGAGGTTGAACAGAATTAAAAGCAGAGCTTAGGTCAATAAAAACTAAGAAGCAACACCTGGTTATATTTTTGGAGGGGGAATCGGCTGAGTGACCAGCTTAACATGTTCCTTCTATAGATAATGCGCTTGTCTTTCAGTTTTTTAACCTTGTTTCTGTCCCCGTCAAAGCTGTTGGCTGAGCTTTTGCTGTGACTGACTGTATGTGCTCTCTTTCTCTTTACTCTTTCTGTAACATAGAAAGTTCTCTTACATCCGATCATCTGTTCTTTGTGTCTCTGCTCTGTCTTCTTGAACCCCCAGACGGTCGTGGCAGATGGCCGCTCCTACTGACCCAGGTTCTGGTTCTGGTTCTGGTTCTGCTGGAGGTTTCTTCCTGTTAAAGGGGAGTTTTTCCTCTCCACTTTCGCTACATGCTTGTCCAGAAGGAGTGAATGCTGCAAGTCAAAGACTCGATTCAACCTGCTGGGTTTCCTTAAACAGAAACCTTTTTATCCAATTAGGATAATAAACTGATTGTGTTGCATTGTTTAATAACTAGTATCAAACGGAATGTTTGGATATTTGGATTGAATACACTTTTTTTCTTTTTTGTAAAATGCCTTCAGATGTGTTGGCGGTATATAAATAAATTGATTTGAAACTGTATTGAATTACATAGAGTCTAAAACAGCAAGCAGGCTGTTTTATTTAGCCAGGAAAGCCTTATTTCTTCCAAATTTCTCCCAAGGGAGACAAATAAAGACTCTGACAGCATGTTAACTGTTCAAAACATGACTAAAAACGGAAAATATCCCATTGATTTAGTTTAGTCTAAACAGACCCCAGTTTCAATGCACATGCTCGTATTCAGCAAACCAGCATTAAACTGATGGGTGGCCAGGTGGGAGTAACTCATCCTTTAACTGTCTAACCAAAGAGACAGCAAGTCTGCATTCTGATTAAATAGTGATCTAACAGTATGTTAGGGGAGGTTGTGCACAAATTTAGATTAGGTACATCTTTAAACTAGGACAACAAATTATATATTGAGAAAATATCATCATTGCAATATCATGGTGCGCAATATTCATATGGCAAAGGACTGCTTGGAATGCACTAATTGTTGGCTAATATATTTCAAGTGTTCTGAACATACATTTTACCTGGTATTATAATATTTAGCCTGTTGGACAGACTTTCATGACAGCAGATGTTCACACCGCTCTCAAATTTCATTGCCTGAAATCCTAAAGGTCAAAGATTGATGGAAGCAAAGATGAAAAAGAGAGGAAAGAAGAAAATGAGTATATATCACACCTGTTGTCGTCATCGCAATATTTACCAATGTTATCGCCATCGCAACATTTTCTAATATCGTGCAGCCCTACTTTAAACTCTTGTATATACAGTCTTATTTGTTAGGGACACATTTGTTTATTTGTTGTTTCCATATGTCCTTTTTTCATTGTCTGAGACATCTGTGAGTTCCTGGTTTTAATATTTTGTTATTGTATTCTAATGGGACATAAATCTATATCCCAGTCTTCCGTGTAATTTCACAGGAATATTTTTCAGTCTTACTATATTTAGTAGTTTCAGGTAGGATTTGACTCTATGCTGATGTGTCTAAGCAACATTTCTCACTATGGAGTTGTCAGGTATGGCTTCTCTGCTTAAGTAGTAGGGCATATGTTTTATTGATAAAAGAGAAAATAAACTCAGTTCTCTTTGTTTTGTAATTTCTCATTCTCAGTAACATTTCGTATAAGTCAGGGGCGCATTTCATGGAAGTCAGGCCAGCTTTAAGAAATGTTGCTCAGCTAGAAATTCATTTTTCTTTATGCATCAGTGTGAAAGAGAAACCAAAATATCATTCAACACACCAACAAACCCAGTTACTATTCTAATTAAATCAAGTATGAAAACATACTAAATGACGTACCAAACCCATAATCTATTCAAACACCCTGTGGCAGTTGCTCTAAGGGCCAATTAATTAACAGATGTCAAAGCATGTATGAGAACATTTGGGGTTTGACATTTAAAAATATTTGCACATTTAACTGAAAGGAATATTGCAAAAGAAAAACCGCCATGTGTTTGAATACCTGCAGCAAATAGTAATGTCAATAAAAACATTATCATCCAGTTAACAATTGAATTTAGAAAAAAGAAATGGTCAAACTAAACATAACAATGGAAGATTTGAAGATTTTGTTTTATAATGGAGGGGGGGAAACTGCCTCTCTTAACAAGCCAATTTGCTCAAATCTGATTAAAAAATGCACTTATTCTAGCACTTTTAAACTAATATGTTAAATTTCTCTTAAATAATAACCATTCAACATTACTTCCATAAAACTCAATAATAATTGATTTGAATGAATGAACAAATAATTACCCAAAAAGCTGTGTTTTCTCTGAGGGAAGCTCTTGTCATATTTGGCCACAATCATTCTCAAATTAGTCAGTAATATGATTATGATACAACTTCTAAATTATATTTCTGGATCTTTTTCTCCTGTTTAAATAGTGCTACATGATCTTGTTCTTTTTATTTATTTTCTCCCTCATTCTTCAAATTGAAAAAAAATTGCATTAAGAGATGTTGTATTCATTCTGGCTTGCAGGTGTCTGTTTTATTCTTGGCAAATTGCTATATTGTGTAACCATAGAAAACAAGAGGAAGAGAGCAGCGTAGCAATTAGAATGACTGTATGGAGAAGCCCAACAGATTTACTGTATGGAGCATTATGGCTTCCGCTACAATACTCGATGTGATATCTGAAAATACCACAGTGCTGATTATTTTAAGACTTTTTGATATTAGTGGGGACTACAGCCCAAGATAAAGTGTATCTGTGAACACCTGAATCCATACCAGAGAGAACACCCTTGTGTGTGTGCTAGGGTGAGTACGCATGCAGTTGTCCCACCTACATATTTTTCAGTGCCACCTACATATGACAGATCCAAATGAATAAAAAGTAACGATATAATATCAGTTATATTGCTTTGTTAAAGTAATAGAAATACATACACTACTATTACATTTTATATGGAGTGACTTGTAATATGAACCAGATACATTTCTGAAGTAACCAACCCAACAGTGCCTCCTAGGGAAGCAAAATGATAACAATTCTTAATGAGGGATTATTTCTCAATTTTTTTCCTAATTTACTAATAAATCAGTTCGATAAAACCAACATTACATCTGATACAACAGGGAAGGGAAAGTTTTTTTTCTGCATCAAAATAAATTATCAGTGGTCCAAACCAACTACAGTATCTCTAATTGCATTTCCAGCCCTTAAACAACAAACAAGTTCAAAACCTGATTTCATTCGAATAATTTATACCCTTTTGTTACTTGTCCGTTTGCTGTCCTTTGTGTTTTAACTTGGTGAAATGTTTCAGCATATGTTATAACTAACTCTCTTTAGTTAAAGATTTAATTTAATAAGAATTGAGAGCTTCTGTGAAACCATGTGATCAGTGTTTTCTCTCCTCCTCTAACAGTATAAAACACAGACTCATGTTAGATCTTCCTGCATTTTCTTCCTCACTGAGATTCACAAGGAGCCTTTGTGTACTTAACACAGGTAGGATAACCTCATATTGTAATTAAGGTTAATTTAGGTATATGGCATGATACACAAAATACAGAATATTCATACAAACAGCAGCGTTCAGGCCAATGGGGAAATCTTTTTTGTTTGCTTTTTCATCATTGCCTGTAGTTTAATCATTTTTAACGACAGTTCAATAAACATGAAGTAGAAACTTCTGTATCTCCTAATAAATGTATTTGCATTAAAATATTTTATATAAGGCTTGATGAAAAGTTTAAAAAATATATTTCATTTTCTTGCTGATGCAGTAGAAATCATTTAAAGTGAACTGAAGAACAGCAGTGAATCTGTTTAATTTTCCTTATTAGACACTGAGACGTGTTTCAACATCACGGTTGTGGAGATCTTTGAACCACTTTCTCACAATGGAAAGAGGGTGAGTAACAATTTCTGTTCACATCTGAAACCAAATCAGAGATATGAAGTAAGATCTTATAAAATCACAAATAAAACATTTAATGATCTTATAAGAGATTTTACATTTGCTGCACAGCATTGACTTTGAAACTAACTCAGAGTCTTAATTTTGTGTGAAGAGACCTCTTATTAAATCTATCTAGATCTAGCAGATGTTATTTTAGACACAGATCTCTCAGCTAATGTTAAAATAATTTCCTCTTAATTAAAGTTAATCATTACCGAAGAAGCACAAGATCTACATTTGCACCAAGGTAAAACTGTAGCCCCCAGTGAAACCCCAGGTTATTATAGCACTTCATCGAACCTCTCCAGCGTTGGGTGTTTGTTTTGTTTGTATATTTAGGTTACTTCACAGTGTCACCACAAAATGGCATTACCAAAGCAAATACTCACAAACTTGTTGAAGTCACAAAGCATTCACATGCCTTGCAATAAATACTTACTTTCTTCAAATCCAAGAACCAAGACATTTTAATTTTAAATAGTAATAGTTTTCTTTTTATAGTAAATAAATCTAACTTTATTTATATGTGGCCTTCATTGCGGCTATCGGTGGGGCGCCCCGACATTGGGCAGGGGTGGGGCGCTGGGATGTTGGAGGTGGGGACTGGCCCAGGGTGGTGGTGGCGCGTGGCGGCCGGCCGATTCCTGGGAGACGGATTGATGTCTGCTCACACCAGCTATCGAACACTCTTATGGAGAAACCTTATATGCACCAGCATGCTAACACACACACATAGATGTGGGGTCTCTGGTGTTTAAGGATATATTCTTGGGCTGAGGTTATTATTACTTGATCTTGATTAATCGGTACCATGAGTTTTTCTGTGACATTGTTGTATTTTTATATCAATTTTTGTGTGATGTGGTTGTGTAGTTCTTAGTTCACAATGTTTGGTTTGTTTTGTCGATGTTCCTTTTTCGTGTTTTGTTTTCCCCCCTCTCTCTGCTGTCCTGTGGGTATGGAGGCAGACTTCAATGTTTTCCTGTGTTTTCTTTGTTCCCCTTCCTCTCTTGTATTTTCAACTCACCCTCTCTCTTGACTTTTTGTTTCCTACCTCTCTTCTTCATCTTCTTTCTTTCTTCCCCTTAATTTTCCGTCTCCGTGTCCATAACATCAGGAAATAAAACCCCCAGCAATTCATAAAAAAAAAATGTATATATATATAAAAAAAAAAGAACCAAGACGTTTTAATTTTAAATAGTAAGTAATAGTAGTTTTTTTTTATAGTAAATAAATCTAACTTTATTTATATGTGACCTTTTAAGGTTGACAAAATTTATCCTGATTGTTTTTGGTGACAAAGGTTTACATTACATGGCTTTTTTTATCAGTGGAAATAGTTTAACATAATTACTTCCTTTTACGTAGCTGGGTACATAGGAGAAGAGACTTCTCTAATGTTGTAACTAAATATATTAATGAATGTATGAAGGAATTTTGTTGTAATGTGAAAAAAAGAAAGGAAGGGTGCTGCTATCTTTCAGCTGAGATTACAGATTTAGTCTGTGCAAAATAAAATGAAAGAAAAAGTGAAGCATCTTTCCATAATAGGATCTTTACCTGTACATCTTTCTTCTGCAGATCTTCTAGCAATCACATAAGTAAAACTTAGTAATAATTTCCAAATTTTGATTACAATCACAATACTTACTGCGTAACAAAATATTTTAAAATGCCTATTACAATTGCCTGAACAATCCAAAAAGGTTACTTTCAGCAACTGCTCTGCAAAATCATATCCCTGTATAATCAAGATACATTTTCCAGGAAACTTCAAGTGTAAAGTAACAAATTCTTCAAACCTGTCCCAATTACCTAAACATGACTCGCCACCCCATAAAATACATTTTGGAAAGGTTTTCACTGTTGATGCTGATATTCAAGATAAAGTCCATTCTCAACTTAAATCACCAACATCTGTTGTAGACCTTATTCCTACATCATTTTTAAAATATTTTCTACAGGTTTTAATAAAAATTTATTAACTATTGTAGCTTACTGTCAGTCAGTTAAGTTCATTTTCTTATTTAAAAAACTGATTCTAAAGAAAAACTATTTAGATTTAGCCACACCAGTCTTCAATCTTTCTTTTTTAAATAAATCATTGAAAACTCACTTGGAGTCGGTTGAATAACTTTATGGATACAAATACATTTGAAAATCGCCAATCTGGTATGAACAAATTCTACAGCAAAAAAATAAAAGTTGTAAAGACTTTAAATGAGCTCAGACTGAAATGGATCCATCCAGTTAACATAGTTTATTAAAATAATCTAATTACAGCATTTAAATTTCTGTGAGATAATCTGATATCTGATAATCAGGCAATTTGACGGGACGCCTTTCCTAGGTGTACATTATCACTTTATAATGTACACCTAGGAAAGGCGTCCCGTCAAATTGCCTGATGACAGTTCTAAATTATTGCGCTGGCTCAAACGCTAGATGCTAACCATGGCAACGGAGACTCAACGTTATTTCACAGTTGACTTGTTGCGGCAGCAAGACAGACAAAACATGAGTGATTTTATCATTTCTTTTAACTTATTTTGTGAGTTTACCAACTTTGAAGACTGGGTTGCAGCAGAAGAAAAAGAGAGAAGAGAATAGGAAAAGAAAAGAAAAAGGAGAAGCGACACAAGGTCGGCTCGCTGTGGCCACGTTGCTTGGCAACGCTTGTATACAGGAGATATTAAATAGTGCGCTTGACTTATAAAAACGACTTATAAAAATAAAAACCCTCACGATTTTAACTCTAAAACACATTAAAGTGTTATTAATTGATTAAATACTTCTTTCTTTTGTAAGTGACCATGGTATAAGCCGGATAATGCCAGACGAGGTGTCCATTAAAAGAAATTAATGGACTTTGCGGAAGCAACCATCCTCCGTGAACGCCTCCGCGTCGTCCATTTATTAGTTACCTAAAACTTAGTTACCTAAAACAGAGAAAATGAAAAATTCGGCATGGGGAGAAAGTTTAGCTAAGCTATCTTGACCACCTTAGCCTAATATTACAAGTTCGTCTTCCGTCACCGCTACGGCGCTGTAAGTGAAGTGAAGCGGTTTGTGTTGCCTGGATACAGTTTGGGCGGACTGAACCATTTTATGATAATCGAGAGGGGGAGAGGGGCCCATGGACGTTTGTGTTTCCTAAACAAATAAATTTTTAGACACCAGGAAACAGCAAATAGAATAATTTAAAGTTAATAATTTTTACTATCAAATATTTTATTAGCTCCACAATTTTATTGGGGGCTTCGCTGGGCCCCCTCTCAGTCATGGGCCCCGAGAATCGCCATCGTTTACCCACCCTTTACGGCACCCTAGATTGTAAGTATAAATGTCTCATTGTAACTGTAGAGAAACATGAACTGCCAAATAAGCCAAGCTAACTATGAACTCAAATTTAAAAAACACACTTAACATTTTTATTATAAAGGTCTGACTTGTATTATAAGGATGAGCCATTGTGAGAAGCTCTTGCTGAGCACTGGGTAAGAGAGTCCTACTGTGGTGTGGGAGAAGGTCCCTTAACTCTTTGTCTGCAAAATACAGTATATAATCACACCATTATTTGTATTTCTGCTGCTCATAAACTGGTGACAGTATTTAATGATCAATTTTCATAAATGAAGCTTGTAAATAAATGACACTAGATAAGCACAAATCTGATTGAGGACTTAAATTTCACCTTATTTTTCATGTATCCAGTGGTTGTACACGTTGTTGATGGCCTCATCTGCTTGCAGCTTTGACTTATGCGCATCAGCTGATCCACATCTTCCACTTCAAGACGATTTCTCGATGCTGTTTTGAAACGATTCATTAAACTAAAGCCTCTTTCACTGTCTGCGCCGGATGCTTGAAATGTAGCACAAATATTGATTGATCAGCTGCGTAAATACGGATGTGAATCGCATCACTGGCTGGAGCAGCCAGCCACTGGTCACTCAGTGAGATAAACGTTATTGTCTTGAAGCGAAATCTTTTAACTTAAACGCAGAATCAAACGGCGAGACCAAACACTAAAAGATTTATTCACACAGTGTGAGCAGGTAAACTGCAGCCCTGCTGACTGACAGGAGCAGGAGCAGCACTGCTATGTTCCCACTGCAGGTTAAATGCTCAATTCAGGTTAGATTTTTTTGGTGCGCAGAGCAGATTTTCTGTGCGTGCAGACTGTGTTAGCAGTCCACAATTGCGCATGCACGGAGCTTAGAGGGAACATTGTGTATGACGTATGTATCAACTCTACATCCAAAAGTATTCTCTCATCATCCCAAATCATTGCATTCAGGAGTACTAATCACCTCCATGGCTACAGGTGTATACAATCCATGCAAACTGCTTCTACAGACATTTGTGAATGGGTTGTTAAAAGCAATTTCCTTATGGTACCATGATAGGATTTCACATGTGAAATTGTAAATTTACAGAATGTGGTCAGCAGATGATGAGATCCAGTGCAGAGGCAAGTTTCCTTTTAAACTTCATGTGGCCTTCAGATGATCTTAACAACAATTCTTAGAGAGCCTCGTGGTCTAGAATTGGAATCATCAGGCTCAGTGGAAGTGTTGAGGTGGCGTTGAGTTGGTGATGCGTGAGTCCCACGGTTGCAGCACAGGCTGGAGCAGAGCTAAGCTGCAAGGGCCGTTTATTTAGTTAAAAATGTGACGATACTGTCAGAGGAAAAGCGTGCGTAATCTTTAGCTTCATAGTGAAGTCTTTAGTTGATTAGTTGAGGTTTAGTTACCAATAACTTCCAACCTTGATCGTGCCTTGGAATTTTTTTTTTTTACATTCGAATCAATAAGGTTTGATAATCAATAAGGTTTGATGTTCATAACTTTGTTGTTATCCCTAAGAAACAAAGTCATGGTCATGTTAAACCGTTGCATTTTCCTTAGTCGTAATCTTTTCAGCACATGTATGCAGGGCATTGAGCGCAGCTGTGTTGCTTTGCTGAGCCACAAACTGATATAAAGCCAGAAAAGAGGATTCAATCACTTAATGTGTTCAGACACACACACTGATATGAGCGTATTTTATTTAATGCATGTATTTATAAGTTAGCACACCAACAGCAGATAAACATGAGAGCTCACTCACAGTCAGGGAAGCAGAGAATTAATCTGGAGCAAAACCTGTCTTCTGGGTTGCGATGCAGCCATTAAGTGTTTTTCCTCAAAAGGATTACCAGATTATTCTACTCACACTTCTTGGTCAGCTACACATTCACAAACAGTCATATTGAAGATGGTAGACACACGCAATGTCAAAAATCCTGATCACTTTGGACTGGAACCGATGATGGCAGTGGACATAGTAAATACAGCTTATAGTTTGATAAAAGGGGAATATTTGTTTTAGTTGCTGAATTCTGTGCAGTGTTTCACGCATTAATCACATCCATGTGAATCTTCATCAGTGGAATCTTCCTACTGATGTTTTGGCTTCTGTACTGTAACTATGAGCAAAACAACTAAGAGTTTCGAAAAACCAATCTAAATATTTAAATTTTTCAAGGTGCTCAGAAGCCACCACAAATATTACCAATACAGGTAATACTAAAATCAGTTATACCTCTAGCACTTACAGATTTAAAAAAAAAAATATTCAACCCAGTTTTTTCTGATAGAAAAGTAAAGAAGCACCTCTCAAAAGAGAATATAACATCCATCCATCCATTTTCTTCCCCTTATCCGGGGTCGGGTCGCGGGGGCAGCAGCCTAAGCAAAGAGACCCAGACTTCCCTCTCCCCAGCAACTTGTTCCAGCTCCTCGGGAGGAACCCCAAGGCGCTCCCAGGCCAGCCGAGAAACATAGTCCCTCCAGAGTGTCCTGGGCCTTCCCCTGGGCCTCCTCCCGGTGAGACGTGCCTGAAACACCTCACCAGGGAGGCGTTCAGGAGGCATCCTGACCAGATGCCAGAGCCACCTCAACTGACTCCTCTCGATGTGGAGAAGCAGCGGCTCTACTCTGAGCCCCTCCGGATGACTGAGCTTCTCACCCTATCTCTAAGGGAGAGCCCAGACACTCTGCGGAGGAAACTCATTTCAGCCGCTTGTATCCGTGATCTCGTTCTTTCGGTCACCACCCAGAGTTCGTGACCATAGATGAGGGTAGGAACGTAGATCGACCGGTAAATCGAGAGCTTCGCCTTTTGGCTCAGCTCTCTCTTCACCACGACAGACCGGTAGATCGCCCGCATAACTGCAGATGCCCCACCAATCCGTCTATCAAGCTCCCGCTACATTTTTCCCTCATTCGTGAACAAGACCCCCAGATACTTAAACTCCTCCACTTGGGGAAGGACCTCATCCCCGACCCGGAGGAGGCACCCCACCCTTTTCCGGCTCAAGACCATGACCTCGGATCTGGAGGTGCTGATTCTCATCCCAGCCGCTTCACACTCGGCTGCGAACAGCTCTACAGCTACTATTCTACAGCTTTCGCTGGAGAATATAACAGTTTATATATTCTGAAGGTTATGTATACACTTTCAATAACCATATTACAGCAATCAAACCCGTATTATGGGTAGGTGATGAACTTGGAAGGAGTCCTTGCTATCACCCTGATCTTTACACAAAATCACAAAATAATAAATGAATGAGTATTTATTGCATCAATCCAAGCTATTAATAATATTTGAATTAAAATTGTCTAATATTGTGGATAAAAAAAGAGGAATGGGGGAAAATTAATTAAAACTAGTAAAATCTAACTTTTTTCTACAGGAATGTTTCGTCACAATTCAAGAACATCATCTCTAAAAGTCTCCTGATACAGTCAGGACCCCCTGTTGTCTACCAGCTACAGACAAAAAAAGCTGACTTTGGACCTCTGACAAGAAAAACTCTTGGGAAAAAAAACTTGAACAAGGCCAACAGAACGGTGCTGCTGGTGGGTGAAACAGGAGCAGGAAAGTCCACTGTCATTAATTCTCTGGTCAACCACACCATGGGAGTGAAGTTTGAGGATGAAATCTGGTTTCAGATTGTAGAAAGTGAGGAGAGGGGGCAGACTGAAAGCCAGACATCAGATGTAATCGTATACGAGATCTTTGGGTTTGAAGATCAAACTCTGCCGTTCTCCCTGACCATCATCGATACTCCTGGATTTGGAGACACCAGAGGCATTGAAAAAGATCTTATTGTCAGTCAAAGATTGTTTGATTTGTTTCGGTCAGATGAGGGAATTAATGAGATTCACGCTGTGGGTCTGGTGGTGAAGGCCACAGATAATCGAGTGAGTGATCGCCTTTCATATGTCTTCAATTCAGTCATGTCTCTGTTTGGGAAAAACCTGGAGAAAAGCATTGTAGCTCTTGTTACTCACTCAGATGGAAGAACACCCAAAAATGTTCTTCAAGCTCTTGAAGCTACAAAAATAAAATGTGCCAAAAACGAAAAGAATCAACCTATTTACTTCCTTTTTGATAACTCCCAAACTGATGACAGATCAGAGGACACTGAATTCCTAAAAATTGCTACAGAAATTTCAGAGAGAGGAATGAGAGCCTTTACAGCTTTCCTGGAGAGGAAAGCAGCCCAAAAGCTGATAACGACTACGGATGTCCTAAATGAACGCATCAGCCTGACAGCCTGTATCCAAAACCTGCAGGAGAGAATCGTGCTAACTGAGCAGAAACAGAAGGAACTCAAGCAAACCCATGACGCTCTGGTCAAACAAGTAGAAGACATGAAGAAATCTGAGAAAGTCACCGTAGAAGTTGATGTTGTCTACAAAGAAAAGGAGCCTCTTAGAACTAAAAAGGTTTTCAGGCAAAACTTTTTTGAGAAAGCAATGGTTTGCACTATCTGTGAGGAGAACTGCCACTATCCTGGGTGTACAATCAGTCTTAGTCCTCAACATTGTGAGGTCATTAAAAAAGGCCGCTGCACAGTCTGCACCAAGAAATGTCCTGCATCAGCTCATGTGAAGGAAAACTGGAGATACGTTATAAAAACCAAAAAGGTTAAGAAGACTGTAGAAGTTAAGAATGATATGCAGGAGGAGATGGTTGACCAGGGCAAAAAGTTTGATATTCTTAAAAGTCTTACAGAAAAAATACAGAAACTGAGAGCAGAAAAGTGCCAGCTTATTGATGAGTCATATCAACATGTTATCAGACTGGAGGAGATCGCCCTCAAAGTTGATTCTGTGTCCACTTTTGTTCACTTGGATTTCTTGATTGAGAAGATGAAGGAAACCGGAGAGACAAAGAAGCTCAAGAAACTGGAGGAGATGAGAAGCCGAATGGATGAAGGAACTAAATTAGCACTGCAATATTTGTGGGGCAGAACAACTACTGTATAAAGAAGTGATGAAGCAAAAGTCACAACCCTTTTAAGACCATATATATATATATATATATATATATATATATATATATATATATATATATATATATATATATATATATACGTTCAATGAGAGCATCTTCATTAGCTGCATTACCCCTGTAAGCTTTGACTTTATAAACTTTGATTAGTTTCAGTACATTAACTTCATATCTTATGTAATAGATAAAGCGTCTTTATAATTGTTAAAGATATTTTCCTTTTCACAAATAAATTTTCTTAACATTTTTTAACTGTTAATATTTCAGCAAATGTTTTTTCATCAAACATTCTTTACATCTATGTATCTTTACTAAAAAACAAGCATTCATATAGTTGCACTGCAATAAAAACAAATTATTCTTAAAAAATAATGGAAAATATGTTGTTGTTTTTTAACCCTGCCAAAGCTTTTGTTGAAAAAAATATTGTCATGTCTTGAATACAAAACTGTATGTGGCTGCTTTGTTTAACTCATTGTTTATAACATAAAAAAAATTTTTTTGTTGGTTTGTAACATGATGGGAAATGTAGCTTAGGTTCCAATGAGAAGTTAAATACGCTGTATTTCTGTTCTGTATAAACTCAGTCTTCTTTGAATAAAATATTTGTTGAACAAAATCTGTTTGCTCCAAATGTGTTTTCATTGCAACTTGTTTGGTTCAATCTAAATCAGTTCAGTATGGACATGTAAAGCTGATGGTAAAATAAACTACCACATACCACATCAACCTGTCAGACACTAACATTTAACAAATGAATGGTCTGGTAGCTTACTCTAAGTCTTTAAATTATTTTTCCTTTGCATATAGTCCTTCTGAAGGTCTATCAGGATCAGTATTTTGTTGTGTCAAAAGTATTACTCTAACTTGTCTTTTACAGGCTTTGAGATATTTGTTGTAATTTTGAGCCATAAAAATCAAACAAATTTAAGTTAAACTGGACAGTCCCTCTGATGTGACAGTGCTTAAATGACTGTCCATCCTGGGTGTCTCTGTGTTGTCCCTGTGAATTGTTCAAGCTGTAACAAACAGATCCATGTTGAACCCTATGTCATCTGAAGTTAAATGTTGTTTGATCTTCATATTAAAATCTATTATTCTGATGGGGTTTTCCCTGGTTTAAAACGGGACACATCCTGTCTAAATAAAACAAGCATGACTGTAAGGTTAACTTAAAATCATGTAAACCAGATGCGGAAAAGATGGTCTTTATGCTTTTATCCTGTCTTACAGTAAACACCCAGGGAAGGTTAGCGGATCTTCATCATCTTTGTCTTCATCATCGTCTTTATCTTCTACACCACTGACTCCTTCACCCACTCCTCTGCCTCGGTCTAAACTGGCAGTTGGAAGTTCCACTCTTCCCATCGGCGATCCATCATTGAGGTATGTAAGGAGATATTAGACCATTACATGTGTTCAGCTTGCTGTTAAAGTTGAAGTATCAACCCCGAGTTTGGCTGGGGTGTTCAGCTTCAGTTCAGCCAAACCCTGAGTCACTATACTTGGCTCCAGTTAATTTGTTGATCACACAGTTCTGTTTTTATAGAAAATTGGAACCTTTTTGGAACCAAAGATCCTATTAATAAAGCGATAAGGTTCTCAAAAACAGTTTTGCATGCTTCTTACCGCCCTTGTTTTGTGACTGTAAATGGCCACAGGCTGAGATACCAAATCATTAAAAGGTAGCCTACAATCAGCTCCAGTTGCCTTCTTCCATCTTAGTCTCATCCACTCCACCAAAACTTAGTAATTGTCTATCACCATGTCCTGTTAAAGGTTTCTTAACTCATTTTTTAAATAAATTTTTTTGTGGTCTCTAGCTTAGTTGAGTCGTTTTCTGTGGAAAATTTGCTCTTTCACTCCTGTTTTAGGAGGTTGCAGTTTGTCGAAGGAGTAGATTGGGGGGGTACTGCAGTATTACGAGTCTTACTCATTATTCATGATATGCAAATGCCTCGCCTCTGATTGGCTAACAGCAATGTGACTCTTAACTTACTTTGTAACTTACTTTGCTGGTGTTGTTCCAAGACAAATTCCAACAGTTTTTTCTTCAGCTTCTATTTCTTGGGTAAAGAATCCAACACTGATGTGCTAGGTGTTCTGCCATGTTGTGGAGTTGCTAAAGGTTAGCTTCTACTAGCAGAGTTGCTAATAGCTAGCTTCTACTAGCAGAGAACTCCTCCTCTGCTCTCTCCTGGCCGCAAAATTAACAGCCTTCTTGTGGGCGATCGTAGGGCAAGGTAGGCAAGACCATGAATATTAATTATCTCTGTGATGTACAAGGGACTGTTTTTTTTCTGACTCACTCCTTTTTGCTATCTATTTCCTTTCTGTGGCTAGTGTAGGCAATCAGGGTTGGAGAAAATGTTTATGTGCACCATGCATATGCAACTCTGAGTGACCAATCATATTTAAAAAAAAGACAAGTATTACACAATTTCTCAGTGAACCTTTAGAGCTGGGATATGTAGTTTCAAGTTTTTAAAGTTACATTTGTTGATCTGTTACTGTTCTACGATATAAAGTATGGAATCTTTCAGAATTTATGTTTCCCCTAAGTCCCTCGAATGGCCTCACAACAAAACGGATCATTGACGCGAGCGTAAAGCATTTACCAATAGATTTGCATGTCCACAAGTGGGAACTGTCAATCAATGAGAATGCACCCCACTCCCCACCCCAGCGTGCACTGCGGAGTGATGAGCCTCAGTCAGCTTAGCACACCAACGAAGAAGAACCCAGAGGGTGTTGGTTAAAAAAACATCTTTACCAAAGAAAATTACATCGTAAAAAGTAGGTCAATGCTGGGTCAAGGCAGTGATGGTTGACGCCGCTTTCCTGGCACGTGCTCCGTAAGAGGCATGGCTTTTATCTCCTTCCACAAGAGGTTGGGGAGCAGGGACCAGAGCAATAGCAGTTCACATTTCAAAATCTCCTCCTCCCTCTCCTTGATGACATCACGCTTCTAATATTATTTCCAGTTTAACAAAAAAAAAAAAACCCCAAAAATACAACCTCCTTCCTCTACATATTTAGCCAACAGTGGAATACAGTTAGGAAATGGCAGTAGTCTGGTACATCCTGCTAAATGTTCATTTTGTTACCTACAAATCGTTTTTCTAAATAATCTTCTAAGGAAGGAGGCCGTGAACTTTATATATGAGCAGAAACCTGGCCATCCCAGTCACACCTAAACCAATATCCTTATCTGTCCCACTATCCTTCGGCGATAAATGCCTCTGTCCTGTTGATAGATTCTGCAGCTGTGTTTCTCCCACAAACAAACCTTAAACCATGATTAAAACTAAGTTTTTTCAGACATTAAACAAAGTTAAGCATACCTATAATTACTTAATTTTCCTATACATAGAACCAGTGTTGTGGGTAACGCGTTACTAAGTAACGCGTTAGAGTACTCTAATTACTTTTTTCGTGAAATGTGTAACTTAACGCGTTAGTTTTGTGCGTTAAGTAATCAGTAACTTCGTAATTTTTTTAAAAAAAGTAATCCGTTATTTTAAGAATTTTTTCGGATAAGGAAAGGAAAGTCCCGACTGCAGTCTGCTTTTGTCAGACAGTAGACCTCGTGTGCCACCTGCGGATGCATTAGCGGAGCCGAAGTGCTGTGATCATAAAGTCAGTGGCTGTGATACGTCTGTGCCCTGCACCTGGTCCTGTGTGTGTTTTTTTGTTTGTTTTTTTTCGAACTCCCGGCAAGATGGCAGAGAGGACAGCGTTTGCTTTATGGAAGTACGCGCATTATTTTCAATTTGTCAACGAAAAGGAGAAGAACATAACGGTAAAATGCACACTCTGTGTTGGTGAAAAGCTTCTGTCGACCGCCAAAAATTCTACCTCAAATTTAAAAAAACATCTGGCATCCAAACACCAATCTAGCACTCTGGTAGCAAAGGCTGCTGAGGACGACGACGGTGGTGCACCAGCTCCAAAGCAACAGCGTTTGAGTTTTAACTCCGCTAAAACAGTCCCCATCATTGAAGTTCACAAACTTGTGGCCGTTAAAGCGAATTTAGGCTTGTGACACTTTAATATTATTTTGTTCGGCTATTAAGCGATTTGTCATTTGCCTGTGTGGCAGTGAATGATTTTATTCGGTTTGTAGTAATTTTTGTTTGAAAGGCAGCTGTTAATTTCAGTTAGATCGTTGACTGGTTGGTAATTTCTAAATGGATCTAAATCTGCAAGCCGGTTTACCTCAAATTGTGTTCATTCTGTGATAATTAATAAATAAAACGCTATGTGGAATAGCCTATTGCTGACTGTCTTTCCTGTTATTGTTATCTTTCAGTAATTTAGTTGGTTGACTGACGTTATTCATTGTCAGGAGTCACAACTTCTGGTGCATTTAAAAGGGGGCTGTGTCTGTCAATTAAACTGCAGGATGTGTGATGCGCTCCATTTTTGGTAATGCATGAGTACTCTAACGCGTTACTTTTATGAATAGATAACGCAGTAACTTAACTGATTACTTTTAATTGATGGTAACGTTGTAACCTAACTAACTACTTTCCAAAGTAACTACACCCACCACTGCATAGAACTACCCAACCATGCTCGTTATTGAGAATTCCACTTTTATGATTTGTATCCCTTATTAAGAGCTAGGAGCTAGTCCAGTTCAGGGTAGACGGCAGCTCAGGTTACCGGAGGGTTGCTGTTTTGAATCCCTCGCTCTGTCCATTTCAGTCATTGTGTCCTTGGGCAAGACGCTACACCCGCTTGCTTGCTTACTGTTTGTAGTCAGAGTGCCTTGGGGCGCCTATGTAAGACAGCCTCGCTTCTCTCAGTGTGCCCCAGGGCAGCTGTGGCTACATTGAAGCTTTCCACCACCAGTGTGTGAATATGTGCATGAATGGCGCTTTGTTATCCTCCTGACTAGATAAAGCACTATACAAATACAGGCCATTTATCGTAATAACTTGGATGTAATTTCCTCAGGGATTGTGTATAATTTTAGCAAACAACGAACAAATCAAAATCATAAATCTTTCGATCCTGGGACCAGGACACTTTATCGTTACCGGACAACCCAAAAATAGGAGACAGATATCAAAAATCTAATATTCACAAGTTCTCTCTTATTTTGTAATCAAGTTTTAAAGCAAAGTTTTAGCAAGGGCAGCATAACCAGCTGGCTTCGTTATATGGATAAGCAGTTATAGACAATGGATGGATGGATACATTTCCTTCACAACAGCTCAAACTGTTTAAATTCACTGTTCATTGTTAACACATCTGATATTTGGAGGTGGACAGAAAGGAGGTGGAGAGAAAAAGCTCCTACCATCTCAGCCAGTGTTTTTAGTCATTATTCCTGCCCCAGCTGAAATTTTGCCACAGACTGCATTAAGTTCCATTGGTTTGAAAAAATACGAATCCGCAAGAAAAAAAAAGTAATTATCTTTACTAAACCTCTCTGTTTGAATATTTCCATCCTTGTGTCTGCCACTTCTCCATGGAAAAAGCTGCCCTGGTGTCGGACATGGGGGGGATCCCATCTCATTTTACATAATGTATGAATATTTAACTATGCATCAGTGTACATGACTTCTAAATACAAACCTTGTTTTGGTGAACAAGTTAGATGCATATGAAACCTATGCATACCTATTGGATGTCCTTTGAACCACCTTCTCTATTAAATTATTTTATTCTGTTGGCCAATGAATGTGTTATTAACATTATTAGTATGTGCCTTAAACGCCCTCTGGGTTAAGATCTAACGATTAATAAAAGAATTCGCTGGGTCATCATAAACTACTAGAATTTCATTTCAGCACAGTATGAGGCCGCCGCATCCTCAATCCAAAAATCTGAAATCTCATAGAATCCGTCTCCCAGCACCTATACTCTTAATAATAATAATAATAATAATAATAATAATAATAATAATATTATTTTATTTTTAATAATTATTTTATTTTAATAATAGTATCATTTGAAGACGCCTTTCTAAAACCCAAGGTCACCTTGCAGAGAAGAAAAAAACTGAAAAATAATACAAAGATAAACAATCATCAAAACAATCAAATAACAAATAAGAAGACAGTACAACAATCGAAATCAGTGTCTAAAGTTAATAAGCCAGTTTGAACAGATGTGTTTTGAGTTGTGTGTCCGGAGTAAGTGAGTTCTAGAGCCGAGGAGCAGGGCAACAGTAAGTTCTGCTGACAAGTTAGGTAAAAGAAACAAGATGAGTGGCTGACGAAGATCTGAGAGAACGGGAAGGAGTGGAGATGAGAAGCAGGTCACACAGATAAGGAGGGGCAAGGCTTTGGATGCACTTAAATGCAAGAATTCAAATTTTAAAGTTGATCCAGGATTCTATGGGCAACCAGTGAAGCTGCTGAAGAACTGGGGTAATGTCTTCTCTTGAGGAAGTCCTAGTTGTAATCCGGGCTGCAGAGTTCTGAAGGAGTTGGAGTTTATGAAGAGACTTATGAATGAATGAATACTTTATTAATCCCACAGGGGGAAATTCAGTATCCAGTAAAACCCGTCCAAGACAATACAACCGCACACAGTTACATCACAGGATCAGGTATACTGTGGTAGCAGCCAGCCAATGGCGGCGCTCCATATATTATTATTCCCATTATTAGGAAAACCAAAAAGAAGAGAGTTGCAATAGCTATTCCAGGAGGTGATGAGGATATGGACAAGGATGGCAGCGGCATGGGGAATAAGGAAAGCCCAAAGTCGGTTAATGTTATGTAAGTGGAAGTATGCAGACCGGGTGATATAAATAATATGAGACTGAAATGAGAGTGTCTTATCAAGTATGACACCCAGACTCTTTACCTGAGGGAAAGAATGAACGGAGGAGTTATCAATTTTAATGGAGAAACTGTGGAATTTGGTCAAAGTAGAGGCTGTGCCAACGAGTAACACTTCAGTTTAATTACTGTTGTATTTGAGAAAGTTAGAACAGAACCATGATCTAAACTCCATGGGACAGTCAGAAAGCGAGGTAGATGGAAGGAATTGGGTTTGGAAGAAATGTAGCGCTGGGTGTCATCAGCATAACAATGGAAATTGACATTAAATTTACAGAATATTTGGCCTGGAGGGAGGATGTAAATAATGGATAGAAGGGTCCCTAATACTGAACCCTGGGGTACACCTGGAGAAATGGAAAACAAAGTTGAAGAGTGGGATTTAAACTGGATAAACTGGATGCAGTCTGATAGATATGAGGTAAACCAGGCGAGGGGAGTAATGCCAATGGATGGTAATCTGTTCAGAAGAATATTATGACAAATAGTGTCAAATGCTGCACTGAGATCGGGAAGGATGAGAATGGTGAGCAGACCAGAAACAGCTGCCATCAGAAGGTCATTGGTGATCTTTACCAGAGCTGTTTCTCTACTATGGTGAGGACAGAAGCCAGACTGAAATTGTTCTTAAAATTTGTGGTTATTGATGTGTGAGTGGAGATGGGAGGCAACAACTTTCTCAAGGATTTTTGAAATAAAAGGAAGGTTTGAAGTTGGACAACAATTCTCGTAGTTGTTGGGATCTGCACCAGGTTTTCTGAGAACTGGAGTAACAGATGCAGTTTTCAGTGATGAAGGAACAATTCCAGTGGTAAGGGAGGAGTGGATGACAGTAAATATGAGAGGGACCAGTGAGGGAAGACAAGCTTTAAGTAACAATGTGGGGAGAGGATCAAGCTGGCATGTGGATGATTTAGATTTCTGAATGAGATACATCAATTATGGAAGGAAGAGTAAAAGTTGAAAATAACTCTTAAATAACAGTGGAGAAAACAGAGAGTCAACTTCAGAATGAGCAGCTCCTATAGAGTTAAGTTGTCGGTGAATATTAGAGATTTTGCAAATGAAATAAGACATGAGGGAGGTGCAGAAGTCATCAGAGGACATATAGTGGGGAATGAGTCCAGAGACTTTGTAATTTTGCTACAGACAAAAGACCAGAGTAGTATGCAGATTTAGCTGAGGCAATGCAGTCCTTATAAAGCAAAATATGATTATTGCATAGTTCTTTGTGCCCGGTAAGTCCAGTTTTCCTAAACAGACATTCCAGATGGCATCCTTTGGCTTTGAGATGATGAAGATTGAGAGTAAACCATGGAGTTGAGAGAGAAAACAAGACAGACCTAAAATTGTAGTAAGAAACAAATTCATCAGGGGTTGAAGAGCTATGAATAGATGGAAGGTCGCATATGGCAGATAAGAAAATATCAGGGTTAGTCATAATTTTTTCTAAATGCAATATCATGAGGAGTACTTGTTTTGGAAGCTGTTAACTTTACATCAAAAGAAATAAACATATAATCAGAAAGAAGAAAGAAATTAGTTTTGCAGTAAGTGGGGGTGACCCCAGAACAGCAATCCAAATTCAAAATATGACCTTTAGAATGAGTAGGGAAGTTGAGGTATTGTTGGAGTCCAAAACTTTCCAGACAAGAAGTGAAATCTCTCAACAACAAAAAAAGTTGTCACTGTCCATGTGAATATTGAAGTCACCAACAGTTATCATATTGGGATAAAGTACAGAGAGATGAGTGAGAAAAGCTGCAAAGTAATTTAGAAACTGTTATTTGGCATAGGTGGTCGATAAACAGGACATACAACAGTGGGAGTAGATCCAGGGAGCTGTGATGCAGTGTATTCAAATGACTGGAAGAGTGAGGCAGAGACAAGGAGGACTTTGCACTGCTTCCGGTGAATTTTCACAAGACCTCTGCCCCTCCCTAGTCACAAGGTTAACAGACATAAATAAACTCAAGTGGAATGGATTCATTGAGAGAGACAAAGTCATTAGGATGTTACTACTTTTCAGTCAACCAAATAAAGTCTAACTTGGAGAGGAGATACTGGATGAGGTGTCCCTTACTGGTGAAAGAGAGGATGTTTAATAAACTGAAGTTGATGTTGGAGTTAGCATGCTTGACAGTAGGCTTAGTCGACCTCGCCAGGTGGACTGACGCAGCGTGATTAGCAGTCCGGTCAGTATTGAGCGGAGGACAACAAGTTCTGGAACAGACCGTCTCCACTTGGGAAGTGTTGTCGATGTGAAAGTTTTGTCGAGACCCTCTGTGGATGTGCCTGCGGCGGGGCTTGAAAGCGATGTCTAGATGGAGGTGAAGGGACAGCCACGTAGAAACAGAGTACTAGAGGAGGGCTGTTGTCGAGTGGTGGACGATGGATAAAACAGCCCAGATGAGCCCAGACCACACATAGATCCACATCTTCAGGTCCAAGCCCTGGGCGTAGATGGCTGGAAGCGGGCCAGCAGGGAAGGGAGGTGGGTGAAAATCCGGCTGAGGTGGTAGGAAGTCGTCCCGAAGCCGGTGGGTTTTGGCCAGATGGCCCGTTGGCGCCTGTGTCTGGCAGCCTTACCTCTGTCAGTGTTCTCCACGGCAGCTGTGGCTACAATGAAGTAGCTTGCCACTAATGACTGAATGTATGGTAAAGAGCTTTGTGGTCCTCTGAAAAATCTTCCCCATTATCTTGTTACGCTTGAACATTTTGTAAAATTTGCATCTACTATATTTTCATACCTATATAGTTTTTCTTACTTTGGATATTTTACTTTGGTATACAGTCACTATTGTATTTTAACTTTTATTATAATTAACTATTTTTATTAATGTATGTGTGCTTTCCATTATTTTGACACTTTGGTGCAAATACACAGAATATCTCCATGCATATTTTAGGTCAATATAGTAAGTCTGTTCTTCTTTTAGGAATTCTTCACTGGACAACATGATCTCCGAAAGTACCTTGATCCAATCAGGAAATCCATCTGTTTACCAACTCAGACCAAAGACAGTCAAATCTGAAAAACTGACTAGAGTGACTGTAGGTGAAAAAGATGGATGCAAGAGACATAAAACCATCTTACTGGTTGGTGAAACAGGAGCAGGAAAATCCACTTTGATCAATGCACTGGTCAATTATACCATTGGAGTGAAGTTTCAGGATAAGGTCTGGTTTCAAATTGTGGAAGAGGTGGACCATGAAACATCTGAAGTGATCGTGTATGAAATATTTGGTTTTGAAGGTATAACCATACCCTACTCTCTGAGCATCATTGATACTCCAGGATTTGGAAGCACTAGAGGTATAGAAAATGATGTTAACATCAGTCAGAGATTATTCGAGTTGTTTCAATCTATGGATGGTGTTCATGCAATTCATGGAGTGGGTCTGGTGATGAAAGCAAGTGATAATCGACTCAGTGACCGACTGATGTATGTCTTGAATTCAATCATGTCGTTGTTTGGAAAAAACATAGAAGATAACATTGTAGCTCTCATCACCCACTCAAATGGAAGAACACCAAAGAACGTCCTTCAAGCTCTTGAGGTTTCAACCATTAAATGTGCCAGAGATGAGAAGAAACAGCCCGTTTACTTCTTGTTTAACAACTGCCAGAACGAAGACCGGAATGAAGAAGCAGAATACTTAGAAGGGGCCAACAAGATAACAGAGAGAGGATTGACAGAGTTCACTGCCTTTCTGGAAAAGTCTCAACCTCAAAATGTGAAGAAAACTATTGATGCTATGAAAGAACGCAGTAAACTGACAGCCTGCATACAAAATCTGCAGCAAAGAATAATTGAAACTGAACAAAAACAAGACCAAATCCGTCAAATTCAAGACAACCTGATTAAATATAAAGAAGAGATGAAGATCAATAAACATTTTGCTTTTGAAATCGAGGAGACCTACAAAGTCAAAGAACTTATTAAGGCTGGAAACTGGTTTAAAGATGCTTCTTATGAAGGAGCTATGTGCTGCACTCGCTGTGAGGAGAACTGTCACTACCCTGGATGCATACTGGCCCCAAGTCCTGCCTTTTGTGATGTCATCAAAGGAGGTCACTGCATCGTTTGTAGTGGAAAGTGTCCCACATCTGATCACGTGAAAGAAAAGTGGAGATATGTGACCAAGACAAGAAAAATCAAGACAACTGTGAAAGAAATGAAGCAAAAGTATGAAACGAGTAAAACAGAAAGAGAGAAAAACTTCAGTTACTTAGAAAGTCTGGAGGCAAAAATGAAACATCTGACAGCAGAGAAATATCAGCTGTTGGATGAGTCCTACAACCATATTGTCAAACTCGAAAAGGTTGCTCTCAAAATTGATTCAGCATCTACATTAGTCCACCTGGACTTCCTGATTGAGAAAATGAAAGAGACAAGAGACAAGAGAGTCCGAAAACTTGAAAGAATTAGAAAAAACATAGATGAAGGAAGTAGAGCAGCTTTACATTATCAGCATATTGCTGAGAATCAGCTGAATATGCAATAAGTAAGTCATTAATTTGACTAATCAGATGAAAACAATATTTGAACATTATGTTTTTTCATGTTTGGGAACTTGTTTGATATGTTGCAAAGTAAATGTGGTGGGGGAAAATCTACAATAGATTACAGAAATACACTACTAAACATGTAAGAATGACAAAAGTATAAGAAAAAAACTATTTAAATCAAGTCCAAGTAATTATTTAAAAATCCTATAAAGGGTTTAAAGTTCATGGTAAAAGTTTTGTCTTCCATTTGAATTATTATACATAATGTCTGTCTTTACTTTATCCAAAAACAGAGATAGGTGGAGGGTGATACTGTCAGAGCGTTTTATGGTGCAAGCATATGGTAAAAATGTTCTACCCAGGTTTCACAAATCAGTGCTAGAAACACCAAAAGGACTCAGTAATATGACACAACTTATCACAATATGTTACAAAGTAGACATAAATGCATGAAATCCATTATTTAATCAACCAGCAAACAATGTGATTTTGTCTTGTCTCCCGAAAGCCCCGAAAATCATCTCCTGATCTTACGTGAAACTTTTTGTAACATGGTCATTGCTGTAATTTTAGTGATGCGGCTGTTTGATAAGAGATGAAAAAATAAAATGACATGAACTCTCTTCCAGGGTTTGACTCAACAGGTATTAAGGTCCATATTAATTGGTTATTTCAATGATCTACACAAACCTACTATTGATCAAATATAAGATCAAGCCTAAGGAGCCTAAGGGCAAGATAATCTGATCCTGAGATCACTGAGTGGTAAAGTTTGTTTAACATGCAGTGGCAGAGCAGAGGCTGGTGAGTGGAAGGCAGACAGACAGGCAAATGACTTCTGAATAATTTAGAGTAACCAGAGTGGATAGTGGATAGATAAGTGGGTCTTCAAATCAGGCAGGCTTCACATGACGTACACAAAAGGAGAGAAAATATCTAAGAACACCTGAAGAAAATCCAGAAACATATTCAGCTGAGGCAACTTGAGAAACAGGATAATTACCCTGACCAACAATCTGACAAAGACATATGCTCACAGGGGTTCTACCACCTTTATATTATATTATAGAATAGATTTTATTCTACATAATCTATTCTTCTGTAGCTTGAAATCCAGTCTCACAGGTGATCAGGAGCAGAGAAATAGTTTTGCTGGGGGGAAATTGAGAGAGAAAGCAAGGAAAGAAATTTCAAAATATCTAAACACAGATTGATAATGATCTAAACTGCTCATTGTGATTTAATATTATAAGGTAAGCATCCCTGAAACGGTTTTTTTTATTATGTGTAAAATGTTATGTATTATCTGGTTCCAGCTGATTATTCAGAGTATAATAAAGATCAATGATGGAGGTGGCTCAGGTAAACTTAACTCAAGCACAAATGAAGATCAGAGGGCTTTTACAAACTAATGTTTTTAGTAGGGGACGCACTGTGGAACAGTGGTTAGCATTGTTTTTTTTGAAGCAACAAGGTCTCTGGTTAGAATCCCTAAATTAAGTTTGCATTTTCTATCCACGCAGTTGTGGGTCTTCTCTGGGTATTCTGGTTTCCTCCCACTGTCCATAAATCATTATATTTAAAAGGAATAAAAGCTTGAAAACATCAGTGTGTGTAATTATTCTATATAACGTGTTTCACTCAGTGATGGAGTTACTGAAATAAATCAACTTCTCAATAATACTGTAATTTTTTTGAATAGACAATTTCTTTTCAATATTTTTGAAAGAAAAGAAAGCTTGCAGCCCTAAAGCTGGATAGTACAGTAGGATTAAAAACTAATTACAAATCTATAGTCAAAGGCTTGAATTGGGAATACAGTTTGAATGTATGAATATACTTTGTGAATATTTGTTAATACAGATAGTTTGTGTAACATTAAGAACATTATCATAACATAATAGTAACATAATAGCTATTTAACTATTAACATAATAGTTTTAAACAATACACAAGGACAATGAGCACATTGCCTGTACTTGTATAGTGCTTTATCTAGTCCAGCGCTTTACACTACATTCAGTCATTCACCCACTCATACATACATTAACATACATTTTAGCCACAGCTGCCCTGGGGCTCACTGACAGAGGCAAGGCTGCCAGACACAGGCACCACTGGTCCCTCTGAAAACCACCAACATGCAAGGCAGGGGAAGCGTCTTACCCAAGGACACGACTGAGACCGACAGAGCGAGCTGCCAGTTTCCTCACAGCACTTCAGTCAATTTGACTTTTAAACTACAATGTTCTCTTTTTACTGCTCTGCCACTCTGTGGATTAATGGCACAGTGTTCTCATGTCTATTTCTAAAGGAGACTTACATGATCTAAACCTGTATTTACAAAATGCCTCCATTATCAGGCCTTTTCTTATTAGGAATACCCCATCTGGAAACAATGATCATTAAGAAAGCCTTAGCCACTGCATGGCTGTTGTTTTGCTTATGTCTGTTGGGACTACAATTACCAGGCACTCTTTTCATTTTGATGGTGTGAGTTCCACAAAATCCATCTTGACATAACTCTGTGATGCTCTTCCTGATTCGCACATGTGTGAATAATTTGCTGTGCATATGCTTCAACCGTCGCGTGGCTCCTGCGCGAGGGGAGCCGTATGTAAGGTCTCTGAGTGGAGGTTAGAACGGCTGGTCGGTGGGTGGAAATGCTCTTCATGTCGGATCAACCCCACAATTTATTCAGTTGTTCCTGGTCCCATTACGGACATTTTTATTATTTATTAAATTATGGACAACCCTGAGCATCCTCTTCATGAGACTGTCATACAACAACAGAGCGTCTTCAGCCAGAGGCTTCTTCAGTTTCGCTGCAACACAGACCGCTACAGGAAATCCTTCCTGCCCACAGCCATCATCATCTACAACAACTCCTTAAAGAATTCATTATATGAGCTACAGCACTTAATTTTCCTCTGGGATCAATAAAGTATTTTTGAATTTGAATTGAATTTTGAATTTAATTTCCGCCTGGACCTCCTGTGCTCTGGGGGTCCTTTGGTTGTCTATGGCTCCGATGTCCTTCATGTCTGCGTCCTCTGGAGGCGGATCGATGCCTCACACCAGCTATTGAACACTCATATGGAGAAACCTTATATGCACCAGCATGCTCTCACACACACATGTGGGGATTCAGGTGTTTACAGATGCATTCTTGGGCTGAGGTTATCACAATTAAATCTAGTAATAATCAGTACCATGAGCTTTTCAGTGACACTGTTGTTGTATTTATATATCTATTTGTGAGTGGTGATTGCGTCGTTCTCAGTTTGCATTGTTTGATTTGTTGTTGGGTTTTTTCTTCTCTCTGCCGTCCTACAGGTGTAGAAGGAGACTATGATGTTTTCTTGTGTTTTCTTTATTCCCCTTCCTCTCTTATGTCTTCAATTCACCCTCTCAACTTTTTTCCCCTTTTTCCTTCACATATATATATATATATATATATCAAGTGGAGTACTATAGCAAAAGCCGAAATACTCTACTTGTTAAAGTAAATCTGTTGGGTTTCTACTTGGGACTCAGACACCAATTGACATGACACGTAAATATATATATATATATATATATATATATATATATATATATATATATATATATATACATACATATATATATATATATATATATATATATATATATATATATATATATATATATATACATATATATATATATATATATATATATTAAAGTAACATTATAGACTGTTACACTATGTTCACTCTGCACACCTCAAATCCCAAAAGTTTGGACAAGGAGAAATCTAAAGTTTTCTGCCCATAGTGAGTCATTAGATGTTTTTGTGATGATCTGAACATCATATCTGAATCCAATTCTTTTTAAATCAGATCCAAGTCACTTTCATATGAGGTCTTGAATCCAATACAAATCTGATTTTTTTTAAATGACTTCAGTCTTGCTAGTTATGTCAAATTTCATCCAATGACTTTAGCATCATTGCATGTGACAGGCTAACATATTTTGTCCAAAGAAGGCAGATTTATTGATGACCAAATCATCTTATTCAGAGTAACTTCAAGTTATTTTATCATCCTGCTAAACCTGTTTATCTTCTCATCCACATGTTCATCAAATCTTTACATGAAATACCAAATTCAGTGTTACCATGTCACATTATTTTACGCTTTTATGATGAAAAGACAGAGTTTTTGGTATACGGTTTTATGGTTAACATTTTCTGTCCAGTGTTTAACATGAAGGCAGTTGAAGTTTTGTAGTTCTTTAATTGGTCAGAGAACAACAGTATAGATGGGTTTTTTGCCTGGACTATGTTTTTTTTGTAAAACTTTTATTTCTGCAATTTTATAAAACGAAATGCAAATTCTGATAAAGTTTTATTAAAACATGTATCAAGTGGAGCAACCAAATGCTGTAATGCTCCTCTAGTGAAAATAACTCTGTTAGGCTTCCTTTTGGCACAAAAGCAACAATTATGATTGCTATACTGCCGGATAGTACACACACAAACACAAAAATAATTGTGGCAGTTTTGAGTATTTTGGATTTAGTAATTATTTTGTTGTTTGATGTGTTTTTGCATTAAGTTTAAATAGACTAAAACAAACATTATTTTGTTGCCGTGTTTCTACAAGAAAGTTACGTTTCCGATATGGACATAAACATTTTGTTTGGTAAAGTGTATATGGTTTCTTTTTTTGTTTGTTTATTGTGTTGTTTTTTTATTATGTAAAGCACTTTTAACTGCCTCATTGCTGAAAGGTGGTATACAAATAATAGTAGATTCAAAAACAAATTGAAAATCGATATACTTTTAAAATTTGCACATTTGATAAACCAAAGAAGATTGGCAATTTTATTCAAGCATTGCTGTCTGGACAGAAATGCTCACACAAGAGCACAGTTTTTTGGGCAGGCAATAGGTGCTGATTTCACAGTATGAACATATTATTTTATACAGTACAACATGTCAAAAAAATCATGATTGGTTAGGTCATGTGATGACATGACCTGTTCCTGACCCAATTAAATAATTATTGACACATTATATATTATCAATGAAGACTGTTCAGACAGTATTTTTTGATCAAACCCATGCGATATTAACAATAATACCAAACACATAAACCATACGTCTGATAAACTAAACTAGTATTTTATCCCAATCTTGAAGCTTTATTTACATACATATATTTTTGGACTTTACTGAAGATTAATTCTAAATATCCCTCCACCCCATATTTAATGCAATGTAATAAGTAAATTTCTGATTCAATGTGTTAAACGTATCACTGTTTCCAGTGAAGATATCTGAATAATTATTACAGATTTATATTGCATTATACACTATGTTTGACAAATCGGTATCTTAGTGCTGCTCTGGTTCCTTCCTCTACTTTTTTCTTCAGATCCTCCAGTTTCTGGACTTTCATTGTCTCTCCCTTTTCTTTGATCTTCTCAATCAGGCAGTCCAAGTGGACATTAATGGACAGTGAATCAACTTTGAGAGCGATCTGCTCCAGTCTAATGACATGTTGGTAGGCTTCATCCACAAGTCTGGATTTATCTTTTGAAAGTTGATCCATTTCCTTTTCAAGGTTTTTTAGAAGACGTGTCTGGTCCTCAAACTTTTTGTCTTTTACATAGTCTAGTTTGACCTGCTGTATTGTCTTCTCTACTCTCTTTGTTTTGTGTACATATTTCCACTTGTCTTTAACGTGAACTGATGCAGAACACTTGTTGGAACAAACAGTGCAGTTGCTTCCTCTCATCACCTCACAGAACTCAGGAAACCAGGTCTTGGTGCAACCAGGATAGTGACAGTTCTCTTTACAAACCGAGCAGATCAAAGCTCCGTCAAAAAAGATTATCCACTTTCTCCCACCTTTGATGGGTTCTTTAGTAAGATAGATCTCATCAACACGTACAGTTAACTTCTCATTTCCCTTCATTTCCCCTTCATGTATCTTCAAGGCTTCCTGAATCTGTTTGATTTCTGTCTGTTTCCGTTCAGTCAGACTGATTCTCTCCAGCAGGTTTTGGATGCAGGCCGTCAGTCTGATGCCTTCATTCATCACCTCAGTTGTTATTTTCAGTTGTTGAGGTGAAATATTTTCGACAAAAGCTGTAAACTCTCTCATTCCTTTCTCTGATAGTACATCAGCTCCTTTAAAGTATTCTGTTTCAACTGTCTGGTCTTCATTTTGGCGGTTATTAAACAAGAAATAAACCGGCTGATTTTTTACATTTGTTGCACATTTGATGTTTGCAGCTTCAAGAGCTTGAAGAACATTTTTGGGAGTTCTTCCATTTGAGTGAATAATGAGAACCACAATATTTTTCTCTATGTCATTTCCAAACAGAGACATAACTGAGTCAAAAATGTACATCAGTCTGTCACTTAATCGGTTATCAGTTGCCTTCCTCACCAGAGCTACAGCATGAAGTGTATGAACACCCTTTTCTGACTCAAACAATTTCTGCATTCTGTCAATGACTATGTCATCATGTTTGATCCCTTTGATGCTTCCATATCCAGGAGTGTCAATGATGGTGAGTGAAAAGGGCAGAATTTTACCTTCAAAACCAAAGATCTCATTTATGATCACATCGGGTGTATGACCTTCCTCTTCATCTACAATCTGGAACCAAACCCCATCTCCAAACTGAAAACCCATTACATGATTGAATATAACATTGACCAAGGAGGATTTTCATGCCCCTGTTTCACCAACAAATAAAATTGTTTTAATTATCTGCTCAGTGTCTTTTATACCAAAAGTCACATTGGACAGAGCACTAAAGTTCTCCTTCTTTGTTATCAGCTGATAGACGTTTGGATGTCCTGAGGAGATCAGTTTTGTCACAGAGGGATTCTTGATCCTGTAAATAAAAAAGCAAAAATTTGCTCAAAGGACCTCTAACCTATGGTACACATGGTTTAGATTAATAAAATATAAACAAACTGTACTTACATTTCTGACAGTGGCAAGCAAATTACATTTTATAGCATTATGTTAAAGTCTAATCCAAAATCTAATCCTAAATACAAACCATTACAGGGTTTTCCAAACAGACATTGACCATCTTCTTTGCTAAGAAACTAGAGAGAACGTGCCAGTTCATCTAAAACTTGCATGTCTATCTCTTTTTTTTCTTCTAAAATGTTACATGCATTTTTGTTATTTAATCAGTCTTCTGTCCACGCATGAACCAGTAGGAGCATGACATCCAACCAGCAAGTTTCTCAAGATTAAAGCATATTGTTCTTAAATATGTTATGAATATAACAGTTACTTTGACATAGTGTAATACTAGAAGAGAAATACAGATGATCTAGTGAGGATTATTTTATTCACAGTTAAAGAAAGACAAATGTCACATTTCACCTTTAACAGTCTTAGTTAAAAAGTCAAAGAAGTCCATAGTACAAACAAGAAAATTGATTGCAATAGTTTGTTTATTAAATTATTGTAACCCCTTTTTGATTCTTGTGAGTCCTTCAGACATCTTTTTTTTTATCTTTAACAAGATCTGAGTTGGTTCATCTGATCAGACCAAACATGGTACAAATATATATTTGCCAAGCTTCACAGCTTAATAAGGTTTCAATGGAATCAGCAATTCTCTACTCCTATTACTAAGACACAATAATCTAAAAAATACTTTTAAGTTGAGACTTTTTTCTTTTGATCCACAACCAAAACAATTTTTGTTTTTACTGGAGATCGATAAACAGATTGGTGGGGCATCTGCATTTATGCAGGCGCTGTACCGGTCTGTTGTGGTAAAGAGAGACCTGAGCTGAAAGGCGAAGCTTCCGATTTACCGGTCGATCTACGTTCCTACCCTCATCTATACAAGCGGCTAAAAATGTGTTTCCTCTGCAGAGTGTCTGGGCTCTCCCTTAGAGATAGGGCGAGAAGCTCAGTCATCCAGAGGAGGCTCAGAGTAGAGCCTCTGCTCTAAGGCTGGGTAAAAATATCGATTCAACAATGCATTGCAATTATTTGTTTCTCAATTCAATAACGATTCATCAAATCGTATGAATCGATTCAGCCCACTGGCGGCGCTGTCGGCAACACTCTAGTGAGAGCGTTCAGCATTGTACAAGACGCGCATTACCCAAACAGCAAGATGGCAGACGGCAGCTGCCCTCCGTTCAAGCCTGCACCACCAACGTTAAAAGCCGATGTTTGGCTCATTTATTTAAAAATATACTAAGCTTCCTAATTATTTGTGTATTTACTTATTACTGAGTCGATATTGAAGCTAATAAATCAATATTGTATTGAATCGAAATCGAATCGAATCGAAGCCTCAAGTATCGAATTGTGAAATTCCTAACAATACCCAGCCCTACTCTGCTCCTCCACATCGAGAGGAGTCATTTGAGGTGGCTCGGGCATCTGGTCAGGATGCCTCCTGGACGCAGGTGAGGTGTTCCGGGAACGTCCCACCAGGAGGAGGTCCAGAGGAAGACCAAGAACACGATGGAGGGACTATGTTTCTCGGCTGGCCTGGGAACGCCTTGGGATTCCTCCCGAGGAGCTGGAACAAGTGGCTGGGGAGAGGGAAGTCTGGGTCTCTTTGCTTAAGCTGCTGCCCTGACGACCCGACCCCGGATAAGCGGAAGAAAATTAATGGATGGATGGATGGATGGATGCCGCATGGTGCACAAAACATCACTTCTCCAACTACCTAAAGCTAATTTATTTATGATAATATGCTGGATGAGAATGAATAATTACATGGTCTATTATGGCCTGTGTTTGGTTTACTGCTTCTTTTTTTGTCTTATAGTAAAACTGTTTTATGGGTTAACAAGTTCTTTATCTGCACATTACAGAACAGAATGAATTCCTTAAAAAGGCCTTAAAATGAATCCATCAATAAATAAATTAATTATACAGTTGTTAAATTCTAGTTTGAACATTCTGTATTCATAATATATATTTGTTTTAAAAATCTCATGTTAACATACCATATTCCAAAAACATGACTGTTAGGTGTGTGTGCGTGCATGGTTGAGACCAAATCTTGGTGGTGTGTTTTTCACCATTAACACACAGCGAGTGGCTGCAAGGAAGCATTCATACATAGGTAAGACCACTAAACCGCAGCTAAGTATACCTTCTTTTGTAGCAGTTATGCTTTAGAATAGAACAAAACCAAACAGGCAGATGTGATTAACCCTTTATGAGTTTTCAAACAGTTTATATGTCTCCTTTGGTTTGGCAATGGCAGACGAACTGAATTTCAAAAGCTCACACCTGTGCACAATGATTATATAGTGAAATGCCAGCAGAATCTATCTCAGTTGTTTAATGTAAATTTTAGCCTAGTCCATTGGCTTGAATGACTTCATATTTATCAAACGGGTTGCAATGTTCTAAAATAGAAGTATGATCTAGTAATGTAAAGCAGGGCTTCTTAAACTTTTGGGGGCCAGGGACCCCTTTCAGGGGGTAAAATCTTTCTAAGGACCCCCTTATAATCCCTATACTGATAACATCTTTTCTAAACGGACTTTCATACTCCACTATATAATTCATTATATTTTAAAATTTTCAACTTAATTGCTGACTATGTATTTCATAAAAACCAGATTTCATGATAATAAAAATTATTTTGAACACTTTTAAACAAAATGTATTCAAGTTATATTTTAACTGTCTTTTTCACCAAAAAATAAAATCTTAAAGCTTCAAAAAAATTTACAACAAAAAGAGTGGACCAATTCCAATTAAGCTGTTTAGTTCTACTTTTCAATTTAAAGACTTTTCAATTGGTTCAGTTTTAACACAACTTTCAAATTTTAACATGAATTTTAACTGTTGTCATGCTTATTAATTTGAGCTTGTTTGGCTTTTGCATTACTTGATGAAGTGGACAGACCTAAATATTTTTCTAATGTGTTAATCAGCTCAACCCAGAGATATGTAGTCTGTTAGTCCTCCGGTCACTCTGTGTGTTTTGCGAACCACCAATTATTGGATCGTGGACCCCAGTTTGAGGACCACTGATGTAAAGTATGCCCTTTATTATTCAGTCTTTATATCGGTGATCATCCTGAACACTGTCTTGATGAAGATCTGATGAAGTTTGGTAAAGTCCACTTAGTGTTGTAGTTACTGATTGGGATATTCTTACAAGTACGTGTGTGTGATATTTGCAATTGTGTATCTCAATATGTAGGTGAGTATGAAATATTGTTAGCTGATGTTCCTATTAGTATATTTTAATAATTATTCTCATTCTTGACTGTTTAAAGTTTTCTTCTCCTCATATTGAGCTGCAAAGGGACTGCAGACTTTAAAGCTGTAATCTAATGCAATGCTTGAAATGTTGACATTGATGTTTGAGCTGTACACCATTCTTTTTTTAAATGATGTATATTGTGATACAGGAAAAGCTTTGATCTCAGTCTGTTGTCAGGAGATGAGTTGCATATAGATTAGAATGCTTACAGGAGCTACTAAATAAAACAGGGACATGAGTCGTCTTTCTTCACCATTCGTTGTTCTTTGCCCACCTGGTCAGTAGTCAGGTTTGTTGGTTGCTCCCCAGGTTTGTGTCTTTGCTCAGTAGAATTGTACAGTTGTGGCCAAAAATTTTGAGAATTACATAAATATTGGAAATTGGAAAAGTTGCTGCTTAAGTTTTTATAATAGCAATTTGCATATACTCCAGAATGTTATGAACAGTGATCAGATGAATTGAATAGTCCTTCTTTGCCATGAGAATTCCACTGCATTTCATTGCTGTCACTAAAGGACCTGCTGAGATCATTTCAGTCATCGTCTTGTTAACTCAGGTGAGAATGTTGACGAGCACAAGGCTGGAGATCATTATGTCAGGCTGATTGGGTTAGAATGGCAGATTTGACATGTTAAAAGGAGGGTGATTCTTGACATCATTGTTCTTCCATTGTTAACCATGGTGACCTGCAAAGAAATGTGTGCAGCCATCATTGCGTTGCATAAAAATGGCTTCAAGGGCAAGGATATTGTGGCACTAAAATTGCACCTAAATCAACAATTTATAGGATTATCAAGAACTTCAAGGAAAGAGGTTCAATTCTTGTTAAGAAGGCTTCAGGGCGTCCAAGAAAGTCCAGCAAGCGCCAGGATCGTCTCCTAAAGAGGATTCAGCTGTGGGATCGGAGTGCCACCAGTGCAGAGCTTGCTCAGGAATGGCAGCAGGCAGGTGTGAGCGCATCTGCACGCACAGTGAGGCGAAGACTTTTGAAGATGGCCTGGTGTCAAGAAGGGCAGCAAAGAAGCCACTTCCCTCCAAAAAAACATCAGGGACAGATTGATCTTCTGCAAAAAGTCTGGTGAATGGACTGCTGAGGACTGGGGCAAAGTCAGATTCTCAGATGAAGCCTCTTTCCGATTGTTTGGGGCATCTGGAAAAAGGCTTGTCTGGAGAAGAAAAGGTGAACGCTACCATCAGTCCTGTGTCATGCCCACAGTAAAGCATCCTGAGACCATTCATGTGTGGGGTTGCTTCTCATCCAAGGGAGTGGGCTCACTTACAATTTTGCCCAAAAACACAGCCATGAAAAAAGAATGGTACCAAAACACCCTCCAACAGCAACTTCTTCCAACAATCCAAAAACAGTTTGGTGAAGAACAAAGCATTTTCCAGCACGATGGAGCACCGTGCCAGAAGGCAAAAGTGATAACTAAGTGGCTCGGGAACCAAAACGTTGAAATTTTGGGTCCATGGCCTGGAAACTCCCCAGATCTTAATCCCATTGAGAACTTGTGGTCAGTCCTCAAGAGGCGGGTGGACAAACAAAAACCCACTAATTCTGACAAACTCCAAGAAGTGATGATGAAAGAATGGGTTGCTATCAGTCAGGATATGACCCAGAAGTTGACTGAGAGCATGCCCAGTCGAATTGCAGAGGTCCTGAAAAAGAAGGGCCAACACTGCAAATACTGACTCTTTGCATAAATGTCATGTAATTGTCAATAAAAGCCTTTAAAAAGTATAAAGTGCTTGTAATTACATTTCAGTACATCACAGAAACAACTGAAACAAAGATCTAAAAGTAGTTTTGCAGCAAACTTCGTAAAAACTAATATTTGTGTCATTCTCAAAACTTTTGGCCACAACATGCCAACCTTTAAAACTAGAGAAGCACATTTCTGTGAACACTAGAGGGCAGTAAGTACATGCAATCTAACAGCTCTGTGGAAATGGCTGAATTTATAATCAGCCTGATTATGGCTCTGGAGTCTTGTATGTTTTAATTATTGGCATGTTTTAGTGATATCAGTCGGAAAGAACTGGCTTGTTGCTGAATTAATATATAAAAATAAATTTGACAAATAATGTCTTGTGTCTTTTATTCTTAAAAGTTTACAAAAATAATTGTATAACATGATAAATACTGGATCATAAATGTAAACCCTCAGATTGAACGAGGGTGTACTTTCTTTTTTTAAACCAAGACTTTATTTAAATGCCATGTGACCTGTCTGTCTCCTCCCACAGTCTTTAAAACCTCTGAACACAGCACATTCTCTAACTGATCATCAGAACAGCACTCCCTGAAACCATCACAGGTGAGATTAATATTAGACCAACAGTAATCAGCTCTGACCGGAACTCTTCTGACAGATTTAACAAACTTTTTCAGTAAATCTTGTCTCATGAATCCATAATTTTGTGATTTACACTTTTTTTTTCTCTGTGACATAAAAATGAAAGTGTTTACCTGTTTATTATATTTATATCTCTTTAAATGTATCTGTAAATCTATCCTCAACTGTGTAACCTGGATTGATCCTCATCAATATGAACACTTTTTTATTTATAATTTGCTTCAATAAACTAAATTTTTGTTTCTTACAGCTTTAGAGTTCCTAGATATTATCCAGACCTCGAGTGAGTTCTGTGTAAGGAAAATGTTTCTGGTTTTAATCAGTTCTGTTCCCATTTGGTTTGTGGTTCAATCAAGTATAACTGACAAAAATAGGTGCATACCAAGGGGTTAAATTTCCACACGCAGCCAGTTTGATTTGGGTAGACCTTTCCTACAATTAATGAAATTATCATGTTATCTTTGTCTGTTGACAATTTATTATGATTCTTCCCCTCTCCAATTGGCCTCATTAAGAAGGCATGTCCTTCCACTCCCTTTCATCACTGCAGGAATTAAAAAAAGCAACAAATATATTTTTATAGCAGTGTTAACCTATTTTGTTGTGAATTACATTGATGGGTCAACACATTATTTGCATAACATCATCCTAACAGTCAGTTTGTATATTTTTGTCTACTGTTTTACACCTAATGCCAAAACAAATTCCTGTATGTGAAAACATATGAGGCAATAATAAATATTATTCTGATCTAAGAAATCTAGTGGGACCAAAAAAAAGAAACTAAAATAGAAGAAATCTGTAAGGAAGTTATTTTTTACACAGCACCATACAAATGATAATGGGGGCGGAAGATCAGGCTCAGGATATGCAGTTGTTTCGGTTTCTCTTTTATTTTCATATTTGGTCAGTCATGTCTATTTGCGCATAGTTATTCTTTACTTTCCATCTTTTACTTATAACAGTTCTTGGTGTTTATTTCTCAGTGAAAAAAAATTACAACTACAGAGACTAGCTCAGTAGTTGCAGTTTTTTTTTCCTTTTCACTGCTAATTGTTAGAATGTTAACCATTTCCGTGTTAGTGTTCAACTCTGCCCCCTGCTCCTATTGTGCCATCTCTCCCTCTGGCTGCCAGGATGCTCCCCTCCCACCTCCGCTAATTCCCCTCTGCCTGCACAACTCTCCTCTGGTTATTCCTTCAGGTTTCTTTGTCATTTCCACATCTCCCTTACTCTATAAGCTCTTCTCTGTCCTTCTTATGTCGCTGGTTTCTTTTCTTTGCGCCATTCACTCTACATGTCTTCTGGTTTCTTGCCCATTTCACCCTGTCTGCCAGTGTTTAATTCCACATTCACTTTGAGACGAAGAATCTTCATCAAAGTCCTCAGCTGAGCAAAATTGGATCTTGTTATCCCACAGTCCTTGAGCTTAAAGTCAATTATAAAAGTATCCCGGTCTAATAAAATAACTCTAGAAGCTGGGTATATAAAATAACTAAGAAAAAAGCTATAGAGAGCGGAGAAAAAAATAAGGCGAGAGATCAAGAGGCTGCTCCTCCTTCAATAGCTTTCAGGAAAAACCCATAACTATAAAGTTATGGGTACTCTAAATAGAAGAACACTGATTTATTTTTGCTCCATTATCTCTACTCTTTAATTGCTGACCATTAAAGAAGCTGTTGTGTTTTCCAGAAATGTTATCCAGATACTAAATCCTCATCTTCTGACAGATCAAAAAGATGGACTCGTGAGTAAAATAAAAATCTTAATCTATGAAATGCAAGAACAAAAAAAGATTAAATGTTTATAATTACTGCAGATTGTGTCTGTATTGACTATTTTAGAAAATAAGATTCCGATGCTTTTGCTGACAAATCATATTTACTGTCAACTGTGTAAATATATTAAGAGCAAAATTAAGAGTTGAAATTTTATTCATGTTTTTGGTCACAGTTTAACTGGACCTCCAAAGCATTTCCTTCGTATATCACCACGTTTATTCAAGTTAAAGCTGACCTGGTGGTTAAGAGCATTCTGATACAGTTCATAGATTGAATTCTTACAATTATGTGTAGATTTCATGGTTGTGTAATAAGTAACTCATCTTCACTCATATTTAAACTTTCATCATGTCTCGAACTTCAGATTAGATCCTTTGGAACAGTATGCCCACGAGTCAACATCTGAAGCTAAATATAAATGAGTTTTCCTCAAAGAGAAAAACTAATTCATATCTTATTAACAATAAATATATTAAGAAAGTTTAGATCCATGGATGGACGGATCGATGGATGGAGTTTAGAATCAGAACATGGATACACTTAGGGCACATTATTTATGTGGAGTTTTTTATTTGGAGAAAATTGAAAAAGATTTATCATGGTATTTATGAAATTGCTCTAAGGGAAAACTAATAGCTTGTTAGGAGTAACAATGACTATAGATAATGAATAACAGTGTAATGAAGAAATAATGAGATTTTTTTTATCTAAACATGTCTTTCCACAGTGTTTTGATCAGTGTAGGACCTCCTGCAGTTCACCAACTGATAACTAAGAGACAGAAGTTTGGAACTCTGACCAGAGTGACTATAGGTGAAAAAGATGTAAAGAAGATAAATAAAACCATCTTACTTGTTGGAGTAGCTGGGACAGGAAAATCCGCTCTGATCAATGCTTTGATTAACTACACCATGGGAGTGAAGTTTGAAGAAGAAATCTGGTTACAGGTTGTGGAGGAAGAAGGCCAGACATCAGATGTAATTGTGTATGACATATTTGATTTTAAAGATAAAACTCTGCCCTACTCTCTGACCATCATTGATACCCCTGGATGTGGAAGCCACAAAGGGCTGGAATGTGATGTGATTGTAAATCAGAGACTGTTTGACTTGTTTCGTTCAGAGGATGGAGTTCGTGAGATTCATGCAGTGGGTGTGGTGATGAAGGCCAGTGAGAATCAGCTGAGTGATTCTCTGAGTTATATATTTGATTTAATGATATCCCTTTTTGGGAAAGGACTTCAAAACAACATTGTGGCTCTGATCACACACTCAGATGGAACGACACCTAAGGTTGCCCTTCAAGCGCTTAAAAATGTAAGCACTCCATGTGTGAAAGACATGAAGAACCAGCCTCTTCACTTTACATTCAATAACCGGCAGAATGAGACTCGAACAGAGGAAACTAGCTTAGATCTGGAAGAAGCATGGAGAGTGACAGATAGGGGAATGAGTCAGTTCATGGTTTTTCTTAAAAAGGCTTCACCTCAGCAGCTGCAGGCAAACTTTGGGTTTAAGTCCCAAATCAGCCTTGCAGCTTCCATTCAAAACCTGGAGGAGAAAATCAAGCTAAATGAACTGAAACAGAAAGAAAATAGTCAGCTTCGGGAAGCTCTGAAGAAACTCAAAGAAGAGAAGAAAGAGGAACACGTCATAGAAGTAGATGAAGTCTACCAAGATAGAGAACACATTGATGGTGAAATGTTTTTCTTAAAAGCAGCTATCTGCTGTACCGTCTGTAAGGAGAACTGCCACTACCCAGGATGTACAATGGCCCTGAAACAAGAAGAGTGCGAGGTCATGAAATATAGCCACTGCACTGTTTGCACCGGAAAATGTCCTGTAACAACACATATTAAAGCCAAATGGAGGTATGTGACAAAGACACAAAAAGTGCAGAGAACTGAAGAAGAATACAAAAAGAAGTATCAGAAGAAAGCATCTGAATATAAGAAGATAAAACTTATAGAGATTCTGGAAAAAGACATCGAAGTCCTAAAATCAGAGAAGACACGACTGATAGAAAAGTCCTATAAAAAAGTTGTAAGCCTGGATCAGTCTGTGCTTAAAATTTGCTCTTTTTCGACCTACATAAGTTTGGACTTCCTGATTGAAAAAATGAAAGAAAAAGGAGACTCAGAGAAGCAGCAGAAACTGCAGGAGATAGACCAGCAGATGGATGGAGAGGTCAAAGCCCTGCTTAACCGCAAGTATGATCAATTAGCACTTAATGATTAACAAGAAGTGTTTTAAACAGTCTCATGATTATTAGAAGACAAATTTGTTTGGTCATCATAAACAATTTATAGCATTTGATTATAAACCATTGAGTCTTTAGCTCCACAAGGTCAATTGCATGCGATTAATTTCTTATTATTAATATAGAATAGATCATCAAACTTAACACCCGACCCTACTGTTATGGAGTCTCATTTAATCACCCAGTCCAAAAGAAACAGCATGTTCTGAGACCTAGTTAAATTGGACTTTGCTGTAAAAGTTATGTAAATAATAGTAAATGATACATAAAAAAAATCCTGAGTATCCTGAAAACATACAATGTTTTATGTAAACAAGGTGCCAGAAATGAGGAGTTTCTACACAGAGACACTCTACATTAAGTTTTTGCAGTGGTTGTCTACTGTTTCTTATTAGCTTTGTCTTTTTTGTTACCTATTAACCCAGAAATTTTACAGTATTCTCTCATTGGGCGCCCAAGATGTTCCTGACAGCAAACACAGCTGGAAGGTTTTACTGCCTGGACCCTGTAAAAATCAGTTAGTTTTTGAAATGTCCTGAATACAAACAGGCTCATAATCTTGCATAAACTGTTTAGCAAATGGAGCTTGACTTTATTAAATCGATTTTGTTAATTCATATATAACAAATGTCAGCACTTTTCATCAGTAATCTAGATCTCATCATAGTCTTAGTTTTATAAACAAATCTGTGGTTTAAACGTGATCAAAATATATCAAATTTTTACAGTTTATATATTCTATTTGACACTTTAATACTCCAACTTGAAATATACCAATTCATGCAAGTCTATAAGAACAAAGGTGTAAAAAAAAAAACTACTTTTGGGTCAACTTTAAAAACTACACATTGAAAATCTGTGAGACAATGTTTTAGTACAATTTCAAACTTATTTATTATATTCAAAATGTATGTTCTTTCTCTGCAGGGTTAACAACAACTCTGCACCACAACTATTTCCCAGCAGTGTTCTGATCCGTTCTGGATTTCCTGCGGTCTACCAGCTCAAAGCAAAGAAGGAGAAGTTTGGAACCCTGACCAGAGTGACTGTTGGTACAAAAAAACTTAACAAACCAAATAAAAACATCTTGCTTGTTGGTGAAACAGGAACAGGGAAATCCACTTTGATCAATGCTCTGGTCAACCATGCCATGGGAGTGAAGTTTAAGGATCAAGTCTGGTTCCAGATCGTAGAAGATGAGAAGAGAAGTCAGATAGAAAGCCAGACATCAGATGTAGTCGTGTACGAGATCTTTGGTTTTGAAGGTAAAACTCTGCCGTACTCTCTGACCATCATAGATACTCCTGGATATGGAGACACCAGAGGGATTGAACGTGATGTCATTGTCAGTGAAAGATTATTTGACTTGTTTCGATCAGAAAATGGTATTCACGAACTGCATGCAGTGGGTCTGGTGCTGAAGTCCAGCGTAAATCGTGTGAGTGACCGACTGAAGTACATCTTTGATTCAATGATGTCTCTGTTTGGAAAAGACATAGAGAAAAATATTGTAGCTCTGGTCACTCACTCCAATGGAAAAAGGCCGAAGGACCTGCTTGAGGCTCTCAAATCCGCAAATATTATATGTGCCAAAAATGAGAAGGAACAACCCGTTTGCTTCCTGTTTAATAACTGCCAACAAGAAGACAGAACAGAGGAAGTAGAATATCTTGAAACTGCTGATAGAATAGCAACAATAGGACTGAGTGGCTTTACTGCCGTTTTGGAAAAAACTGCACCTCAAAAACTAGAAATGACTTTGGATGTTCTCAATGAAAGGATCAGACTGTCAGCCTGCATCCAAAACCTGCAGGAAAGAATCAGTCTGTCTGAGCTGAAACAGGCAGAAATTAAACAGATCCAAGAAGCTCTGAAGATGCATGAAGATAACATGAACACCAATGAGAAGGTCACCCTGGAATTTGATGAAGCTTACAAAGACAAAGAAGCCATTGAAGGAGAGATGTGGTTGATGACTTTAGTTAAGGGAGCAGTCTGCTGTACAATCTGTGAGGAAAACTGTCACTATCCTGGATGTTCAAGCTCTAGAAGCCCAAAAGACTGTGAGGTGATGAAAGATGGCCGCTGCACTGTTTGTACTTTAAAGTGTCCTGTATCTGCTCATGTGAAAGGAAAGTGGAGATATGTGAATAAGACGAAAAGAGTTCAGCGAAATCTAGATGAGATCAAAAGAAGCTCAAAACGGGAAAAAAGTTTGAATTTTTTGGGACATCTTGAGAATGACATGAAAAAGCTGCAAGCAGAGAAGTCACAGCTGCTAGAGGAATCCTTTCAACATGTTGTCAATTTGGAACAGATTGCTTTGAATGTTAATGCAGTGTCCACATTTGTCCCGTTTGACTTTCTGATTGAAAAGCTGAAGGAAAGAGGAGAGGCGAACAAAATTCGGAAACTGGAGGAGATGAAAAACAAACAGGATGATGGAACCAGATCAATAGTTCAGTCTTTATGGGGTAAAATGAAAGCAACTGGCAAAAAACTTAAAAAGGCCTTTAAGTAGTAAATCTGGCATAAGCTTAATTGGATCCTTCAAGATGTTTTAGCTTTGCTAGAATGCACTGGATCCTTTTCCCACATTTGATCACTTGTTTTTAATATAGACCTTATTAAAAGCTTTTGTGTTTGACATAAACTTCAGTGCAAACATCCGTAGGAGTCCAACAGTAAACATAAATCAGAGTTCATCACATTCCTTATTTTAAAGTCAAAGTGGAATATAATGGCAAAATAATAAATGCTAATGCAAGTAGAAAAAAAAGCCACTGTTTGTTGAGGGAGCAGGCAATGTATACCAAGGCTGGGTTTCAGAATTTATTCATTTCCAATTTCCTTTCATTAAACTAGATTATAGCCTGTTTATAAACCAAAGATTTATGTCCAGAACAAAAAAATTGCTTTTTTTTTATAGAAAAACTCATAAAAGATTGTTTGTTTCCATTTATTTACGCTTCACCTAATGCAAAATAAAATACATTACAAGAATAAAATAACTGCCTCTGATCTGAAAATGAAATACTCAACAATGCCACTAATTTCTTTAAACGCCAGTTGTAAATTGCTAAACATGTTCATTACATGCAATCAGCCATAGAAAACCATGATATTAGATGACTGTTGTGCTTTCCATACTTAATTATATGTAGCTGGGCTTGCACTTTGTCCACAGCTCTTCACTGCTACCATAGTTTACCTGGAATCTTAAAATGTTTTCATAGCATTAAATAAGGAAATTAAGTGGGTTCCTCAAACTATTACATGTCATCAGCACCAGTCAGTCATTCTCACACTTCTTGGTTAGGGAAACACACTTCACAAAAAACTGGAGAGGAACATATGATTGTCATCTTCTGGCTGAGTGTGGTGATTACATATGATGCATGTGTTCATCATCCAATTGCATCTCCCCACAACTAACAGCTACACTATATTTGGATATGAATACATGAACTGTTTCACTGCTACAGACCTGTTCAGAGCAACACTGAGAAAATGTAAAAAATTAAATCTAGAAAACCACTAATAAATGTTTCATTTTAGTGGCTGCACCTCATTGTTAATTATATTATTTCTTTATGTAATTCGTGATAAGTATATTTGGTTATTACATAGTATTATTTGTGTGTTAATAGTTATTGGAATTAGAGAATTAAAAGGGTTTTTTTTCAATGTAAATGGGGGACATGAAGAAACTAATTTTCTTAATTTTCAGTTGTTCACACTTTGTAATAAGAAGCATTTTTGTCTTTTATTTTATTTATTACTTCATATTGGTAATCTACTGTTGGTAATCTACTGAGATGGAGTCAGACCAAATAATTATGTTTCTATGTTTGACTTTATGTTCCTTTTATTATATTTTCTTCTTCTAGATGTAATCATTTGATGCAAATTCTGTGAATTATTGATACAGATTTAAATAATAAATGCATGAACAAAACTTTATTATTCTGTTAATTTGTGATTGAAGTTTGACATTAAAACAAAGTTCAGACAAAAACACATTAAAGAAACGCAAAACATCATCTACCATCATGTTAAGCTCTACAAAGAAATTGTGAACCATGAAATGAACATTGTACCAAAATTTCTGTCTTCTCATCATGAAAGCATAAAACAATGTGACATGGTAAAACTGACTCTGGTGACGCATGTAACGTCTTGAACATTATGATACAAGGATCAACAGGATGATAAAATAGCTGGAGGTTACTTTAGATATATATATATATGTGTGTGTGTGTGTGTGTGTGTGTGTGTCAAAAATGGTACTTAAAAGTGGACCTTGTACTCAAGGATCTAAGCCTCTGCAGCAGATACAACCTGCTCTGCCTTTTATTTTAGAGTGCATCTGTATTATGAGTCCAGTCCAGTTTATTATTCAGATGAACACCAAGGTACTTGTAGGTCTCCACAACCTCAATGTTCGTACCTTGGATGTTCAGTAGATGCAATGGAGGATGTTTGTGCCTGCGAAAATCGACATCCAGCTCTTTAGTCTTTCCGGTGTTGATATGGAGGTAGTTCAGTTTGCACCAGTCCACAAAATTTTGAGTCAGTTCTCTGTACTCCTTGTCGCCCCCCCTCAGTTATGAGGCCGACTATTGCGGAGTCATCTGAGAACTTCTTCAGAAAGCAATTTGTGGAGTCATATGAGAAGTCTGCAGTGTAGATGGCAAAGAGGAACAGTGCCAGAACTGAAAAAAAAACAATAAGGCCACAAATTGTCAAAGACCAAAGGAAAAAAAATTTGGGGGAAAAAAGGTATTTAAACAATTGGTAAGGGTTGCCTCCAGTGTTGATGCTGCCTAACAGCACAGGAAGGGTTACTAAGTCATTTCTAGGCAAGGCAACTTTATTTGTATAGCACACTTTCAACAACAAGGCAATTCAAGGTGCTTTGGGTGATTAGGGTATAAAATAAAAGCAGCAATAAAACAGGAAAAGCATAAAACAACATTAGAGACATAACATATGACACATTTAAAACATAAGACATTCCAGCTATTATTAATCACTTACTCAAAGGCAGCTCTAAACAGATGGGTTTTTACCTTTGATTTGGAGGAAGCCAGTGTTTCAACAGCTTAGCAATTGTCATAAGGTTGGTCCAGATTAGAGGAGCATAGAAACTGAAAGCTGCTTCTCCACATTTGGTTCTGATTCTAGGGATGTTGAGTAGACTGGAATTAGAGGACCTAATTGGTCTGGGGGGGGTGTTGGTAAAGTAACAGTAGATCTTCAACATACTTTGGTGCTAAGCCATTCAATGATTTATAAACTAGTAAAAGTATTTAGAAGTCTATTCTCTGAGCTACAGGGAGCCAGTGGAAGGACTTTAGAACTGGGGTGATGTGCTCTACTTTCCTGGTTCTAGTGAGGAACACGAGAAGCAGCGTTATGGATCAGCTGCAGCTGTCTAATTGACTGTTTAGGTAGACCTCTGAAAATGTTTTTGCAGTAATCAATCCGACTAAAGATAAATGCATGGATGAGTTTTTCTAGGTCCTGTTGCGACATCAGTCCTTTCATCCTAGAGATGTTCTTCAGGTGATAGAAGGCTGACCTTGTAATTGCCTTTATGTGACCCTGGAGGTTCAGGTCTGAGTCCATAACTACACCTAGATTTCAGGCCTGATCAGTAGTTCCTAGCTGTATTAATTGAACCTGTGTGCTGACTCTTGATCGTTCATCTTTGGGTCCAAAAATAATTCGATGATTATATTTGAAAATTAGAAAGTGACTGAGTTTATAATATTGTATGTTTGACGGATAATTTTCTTTTGTAAAAAAGGGGCAGAAATTATAAGATTGTTTTCTTCTATCTGCTCCTTTTCATTCGAATGTGTTTTTTTCCAATATGTTTATGTACACTTTATTTGCTTGTGTTTGTTTTCTAATTTTTAATGAAATAAATAAAAAAATTAAAAAACTGCTGAAACAGCTTTTTCAATAATCTTACTGATGAATGGAAGATTAGAAATTGGCCTGTAGTTCTGCATTAACATGTTGTTCAGATCATTCTTTTTTAGCAGTTGTTTAATAAATGCTGTTTTTAATGGCTGGAGGAAGAGCCCTGACAGGAGCGAAGAGTTCAGTATTTGAATCAGATCAGACCCAATGACAGGGAAAACGTTCTTAAGGAAAGCTGTGGGTAGGATATGAAGACAGCAGGAGGAGGAGCTTAATTGGTTAATGATTTCTTCAAGGTTTTTTTGGTTTAATTCATGGAATTCTGACATTTTTTCTACATTGGTGTTAGTTGGGTATAACATTGGTAGTCGGTTCGGTTCTGCATTACAGACCGACCATCTAGTTGCTAGAATTTTTCAGTGAAAAAGCTGCATATTCATTGCAGGCCCTTTTAGAATTTAGTTCAGGAGCTACAGTCACTGGAGGATTAGTTATACTTTCCACTGTTGCACGCAGAGTCGGTGCATTATTAAAGTTTCTGTTCATGATTTCAGAGAAGAAAGTTTCCCTAGCATCTTTTAAAATTAACTTATATCTGTTCAGTCTCCCTTTGTAGATCACAGTGAACATGGAGTCGAGTTTTCTGCCATTTTCTCTCGGTTCGTCAACACTCCCTTTTTTCACTACGGACCAGTGGATCGCTTGTCCACAGAGACTTCTTTCCACCTGAGACTACTTTCACTTTAGTTAGAGCAATGGAATCAATGATGTCTGAAATTTTTGTGAGGAAATTATCTACCAGCTTGTTTACCGAGTTGGAGTTGGGAGATTAGGGAGATGTGGTGGAAGGGTAAATACGTTTAAAGGTTTCAACTGAACTGTCCCAGAGAAAACGCTTTTTTACAGTTGTCTCACTGTGGCTAGATATGTTAGTAGAGATGGTACTTTCAAAGAAAATACAGAAATGGTCAGATAATGCAATATCAATTACTGAGATGTCGGATATATTTAAACCTTTGCTGATAATTAAGTTCAGAGTGTGTCCTTGATTGTGTGTTGGTTGTTTGACATGCTGGGTCAGGCTGAAGTTATGAAGAGTGTAATTTAATGTTTTTGCTAGTCTATCCTGGGGGTTGTTAGTATGGATGTTGAAGTCCCACACAATGATTAATTGGTTGGACAACTTCTGGGATACCATTAATTGATCCGTCATGTATGATGAGAACTTTTGCTGGGGGGGTTCTTACTTTCTTATGTGTACCAATAAAAATGACAGGTCATAAGAAACTTTTATGTTTTCCTAGCTATCATTATAAACACAGGACATGCAAATCTGCACCACAGGGCTGACTACTGGAGGGGAGAGTGGCCATACAATTTTCAATTCCCCCGTAACACCACAAAACCAGTTCAAAAATGACTTCCCTAGGAAATGTGAGAAGGGGGACGTGCGCTGGATCAGGAAAAATGAACTTCTGTTTGAGAAGTGGATTGAGACTCGTGAGGTGACAATGTGCTCCACAGCGGATAAGGCTTTCAGTAGGCAGACTGTGCAGCGCAAAGTCAAGGAGGTTGCAGGTTGGACAACAAAATCAGCAACTGTTCCTGACTCTGTGTTAGATTATAAGAACATGGGTGGTGTTGACTTGTCAGATGTCCTGATGCATTATTACACTGTTCACCACAAAACAATGAAGTGGTATAAAACCTTTTTTATACAATTTTCTAGATATTGCTATTGTAAAGAGTCACAGGTTCAGAAACCACTTAAACAGAAAAAGTTCCGGGAGAAGCTAAGAAAGGAAATGCTGGGCATTCCTGCCGTTTCTGTCCCACTACCACCACGGTCCTCATCCACCTGCATGCCACATTATTATGGCAGCGATGGCACAGAAAGTAGACCGTAGTGTAGATTGTGTTGAGATGCTGGCAACAAGAGTGAAAACCCCCATATATTGTCAAAGTTGCAATGTTCCACTGAGCCTCACAGCTAAAATAAACTGTTTTGTGCTGTGGCATGATAATGCTTCTTCTACTCCCGTACTTGAGAGGACATGGGACAGAACAGCTGCAAATGGGAAAGTTAGCCACAGACTTTCAAAACAACCGAATGTGAAGCTGCAGAACAGATTGGCTCCACTGTTGGAGAGCCCTAGATCTTTATCTGACGACCATCCATCCCAAGTCAGCGAGGTGAGGACTGATAACCTGTCAGAGAGTGAGAGACCACAGAGAAAGCAGAAGACTGGGCCTGAAATTCTGATTGTAGGGGATTCCTCTGTAAAGGACATTCAGTGGATGTGTGGAAAGAACACCAAAGTCCTCGGCTTTCCAAAGGATATGGTCAATGACATGCAGGAGAGGATTCTGAAAACTGTGACTGAATATCCAACAGTGAAAAACATCATTCTCCACACAGGGTCGAATGATGTGACCAAGCAACAATCGGAGGTTCTGAAACAGGACTTCACTGGATATTGAACACCGTGAGCTCGTTGGATACAGCAATATTCATCAGTGGACCTTTACCACCCATAAGAGGAGAAGAAAGATTTAGCCATCTTTTGGCATTAAATAAGTGGATTTTATCTGCATGTGCTGACAAAAAACTGCAATTTATTAACAAATTTCATAATTTTAGGAGCGCAGACATCTTTTTAAGGCAACTAGATTTAGTTTGAACAGGTCAGGTGTAAGACTCTTTACCTCCAATCTTTTCTACCTCCTGCATCATCCCTCTGTGCTTGGAGCCAAAAAGGAGATACACAAAGACTTATCTAAAAAGGGAGACCAAACAAAGCTGAGTGCAGAGGGGGAGGAACTTCTTCTGCTCTCACTCATGGGAAGCTTCGAACAGAAGCAGGAAAAAGGATCTTTATTTGCCCCAAAAGCCCTCAACAGCCCTAAAGAACAGGACAGCAGACCTCCATCGCCCCCACAAACCCCTGAAAGTCTACTGTCTTCCCTACCGCCCCCCTCCCCCCACCTGAAATTCACTGAGCAGATGATGGAGCTGGTCAACATTGGGCTCAGATCTACCCCCAAGACCAATCTGTTTCTTTACCCATAAACCCCACACCAGGACGATCAAAGGTAGGGCAACAAGCCCGGCTCCCTCCTACCCCACCACGTAAGCATGTACAATCTCCACAGTCTGATGTATGATGTGTTAAGGGTCCAGGCTGCGTGGATATCAGCAGTCAGAACTTTTCCTAGGACAAGCTGGGACCCTGTTCATTACAAGGTTCGATCATTTCTGTACTTATAAGTAACAGAAGGAATGTAGTTCTGTCAAAACACAGAGCGCTGCATTCTAAAAGGTTTGTAAGTAAAGTAAACATACGCTGTACACAGCCCGCCCCAAAACACAAGGGGCACAATAATACTCTTAAACCTGTTAAGATGGCCTTATTAAATGTCAGGTCTATAGTAGGGAAGACATTTTTAATCAATGATCTTATCACTGAGCATGGCCTTGATTTCATGCTTTTAACTGAGACTTGGTTAGATCAGAATAGCAGTGTTTCTCTTATCGAATCAAACCCTCCTAACTTTAGTTTTGTCCACCAGGCCAGACAGAACAGGAGAGGTGGAGGAGTTGCTGTTTTATTTAATGAATCATTCCAGTGTAAGCAGTTATCTCTTGGAAGTTTTCCTTATTTTGAATATGTTGCTGTACAGCTGAAGGCCTCATCTAGAACCATGTTTCTTAACATTTATCGGCCTCCAAATTACTGTGCTGACTTTAATGATGATTTCAGTGAACTGCTGTCTATAATCTGTGTTGATTTTGATAGTATAATTATTGTTGGTGATTTTAAAGGTTGAATATGGAACATTTTCTTAAAAAGCTATTTAAAAAATAATAATAATACCTCCACGGGTGTTTCAAGTGGTGCAAAATTAAATCATTTGAATTAAAATATAACAAAATAGGGTTAAAATATAATAAAATATAAATTTTAACGGGCACGACAATGACGTAATGTTTACACCTACCACCAGTAGCGGCCGCGGGGTGCCAGATACGGTCTCTATGATCCAACTATGTGGTTGGTACAACTCGGCTGGTATTGGGAAAATGGCTGAGTCTACAAGTCAAGCAGCAGCTTCAGAGCCCTGGAGGAGATATCGTTATCCGTCTCAGGAGAAGAGTGACCGGAGAACAACAGAAACTACAGAAATTTTAGGGGAAGCCTACACTAGATGGACCCGCATAAAACATGTCCAAGGCGTCAAACACACGCGGAAACGGCGACTTTCCTCCTGGATTGGTAAGCTAAGTCACTTGCTAACTTTAGCTGTCAGTTAAACTGCTCTAAAATACATTCCTCACTGGACACAGTTCAGGCTGGTCACTGGGCATAACGGCAGCGAACCAGGCAACCCAACAGCGATAATTATTTTTTTATTGTTGTAGCTACAACAAGATGTCGCTATAGTGTTCATGTTCCATATTCAACCTTTAAAATCCATGTTGACAATCCCCAGAACAAAGGGTCTAAAGAGCTGTGTAACACTCTGGACAACTTTGGGCTGACTCAGCATATAACAGAGCCCACACATTATAAGGGTCATGTTTCGGACTTACTGATCTCGAAGGGTCTGGGCATTTCTAAGATTAATATGCGTGATGTGGGCTCGTCTGACCATTGTTGTGTTTTCTTTGAGAGTGTAATTTTGGTTCACATAAATGTTTTAACGGAGGTTATCACAAAACGATATATAACTGAAAACACTAGTGAGATCTTTAACCAGGTCTTCTCTCTAACACCTGCCCTGTCAGGGGGTTCGGTCAATGAACTTGTCAACAGCTTTAATGCTAAAATATTAAATGTTATGGATACTATTGCTCCCACTAAGGTGAAGGTTATCTCTGGAAGGAAAAAGTCTCCATGGAGAAATTTCACACTGGTTAGAAATGAAAAAAGGGAGTGTCGGAAAGCCGAGCGCAGATGGAGAAAAACAAAACTTGAGGTTCATTATGACATCTATAAAGAGAAACTTCACTCTTATAACTTACAACTAAGGAATGCAAGGAAGTCATATTTTTCTGACATCATCACCAGAAACAGTCATAGCGCTCGGGCATTAATTGCTGTAGTCGACAGGCTAACAAACTCTCCTGTGTCAGTAGCACCTGAACTCTATTCCACCAAGGCCTGCAATGACTTTACCAAATTCTTCACAGACAAAATCCAAAATATTAGACAAGCAGTTGGTTCATCAACGGCATGTTCAGGTTATGTACCGTGTCCATGGAAAATCAGTTTAAACACCATGAAACAGTTTTATCTCATAAACAGCAAAGATCTGGAGGACATCTTACTTCAACTGAACTCCTCCTCTTGCTGCTTAGACATCTTGTCAACAGGCTTTTTCAAAAAGGTCTCAAAGATCTTGGAGTCAGATCTGTTACAGATTGTGAACTCATCTTTAATGTCGGGTGTTTTCCCAGAGCCACTGAAAACAGCTGCAAATAAACCCCTGCTGAAAAGAGACAATCTGCACAAGACACAAATGAACCTACAGGCCCATCTCCAATCTTCCATTTTTAAGTAAGATTATTGAAAAGGCAGTTTGTCATCAGCTAAATGAATTCTTAAGACAAAGCAACTGCTACGACGTCTTTCAGTCAGGTTTTAGACAGCACCACAGCACTGAGACTGCTCTGACCAAAGTCATCAATGACATCTGTTTGAATACTGACAGTGCAAAAATGTCAGTGTTAGTTTTACTGGATCTCAGTGCTGCATTTGATACTTTTGACAACATTATTTTACTCAAACGACTGGAGAACTGGGTGGATCTCTCTGGCACTGTACTAAACTGGTTCAAAACGTACTTATAGAACAGGAAGTACTTTGTGTCAATAGGTAACTTTACATCTGAGCAGATGGGAATTACATGTGGAGTTCCCCAGGGTTCCATCCTGGGACCTCTTCTGTTTAACATCTATATGCTCCCACTGGCACAGGTCATAACTAACAACAATATAAGTTACCATAGCTACGCAGATGACACACAGATATATATTAGAATGTCACCAGAAGACCAAGGGCCTGTACAGGCTCTTGGCAAATGCATTGAGGAAATTAATGACTGGATGTGCCACAACTTTCTGCAGTTGAACAAAAACAAAACTGAGGTAATTGTCTTTGGAACTAAAGAGAAAAGATTGAAGGTCACCACAGGGCTTCAGTCCATACACCTAAAAACCACCAACCACGTCAGAAATCTGGGTATAGTGATGGACTCAGACCTAAACTTTGAAAAACACATTAAGGCAATCACAAAATCAGCTACTACCATCTTAAGAATATCTCAATGATAAAAGATCTGATGTCTCAGCAGGACCTGGAAAAACTAGTCCATGCATTCATCTTTAGTCGGCTTGATTATTGTAACAGCGTCTTTATAGGTCTACCTAAAAAATCAATTAGAAAACTGCAGCTCATCCAGAACTCTGCTGTTCGAGTTCTCACTAAAACCAAAAAAGTGGACCACATCAGTCCAGCTCTGAGGTCTTTACACTGGCTGCCTGTCTGTCAGAGGATAGACTTCAAAGCTCTGCTGCTGATCTATAAAGCTCTGAATGGTTTAGGTCCAAAATACATCAGTGATCTCCTGACCCAGTATGAACCTACCCGATCCCTCAGGTCATCTGGATCCGGTCTTTTATCAGTTCCCAGAGTCAGAACCAGACATGGAGAAGCTGCGTTCAGCTTCTATGCTCCACATGTCTGGAACAAACTCCCAGAAAGCCTCAGATCAGCTGAAACACTTTATTTAAATCCAGGTTAAAGACCCACCTGTTCTCAGCTGCTTTTGATTAGGTTTTTATTCTAAGTATTAAATCTGCACGGCTTCTTTTAAGATTTTTTTTTTAATCATGCTTTTTATCCCTGTACTTTTGCTTTTTCTGCACCCTGCTGTAATGCTTTTGATGTTTTATGTAAAGCACTTTGAATTGTCTTGTAACATGAATTGTGCTATACAAATAAACTTGCCTTGCCTTAAGTAAGAAATAATTTTATGTGCAAATATGTAAATATGGTGGTTTTGTTGTATTTGGAATTTGAAAAATTGGAGTTGGAGTCAAACATACAGTAATTCTTTGTTATAGTATTATTTGAATGGGGTGATAAATATGTTGGGTATTTTTCCAAAAAACATAAAAATTTATGTTTTTTTAGGGATATAATTGAACTTGAATAAAATCAGTAGATCAGGAGTTGGGAATTGTAACTTTCACTGTTGGTGCCAAATTGTACCGAACTGTGCCAAACAGCAAAACGCCTAGCTATGTTTTTACTAAAGCCTCTGTAACTTTGCTCTGCTTCAGTTCAACGTGAATCTTAGTACAGGTAATTTCCACATGTTGATTCATGATTTTCTGCAGTTTATATTCTATTCAATTCAATTCAATTCAGTTTATTTATATAGCGCCAATTCACAACAGATGTCATCTCAAGGCACTTAACAAGAAGTCATTTCAATACATTTATACAAACATTCCAATCAGTTAAAAAGTTTCCTATTTAAGGAATCCCAGCAGATTGCGTCAGTCATTGGCGTGAGGTTGGGCCCCGTTGATGAAGACTTTCCAACCACAGCAATCCTTCAGCAATCCCTCATACTGAGCAAGCATGTAGCGACGGCGGAGAGGAAAAACTCCCCTTTAACAGGAAGAAACCTCCAACAGAACCAGGCTCAGTAGGAGCGGCCATCTGCCACGACCGTCTGGAGGTTTGAGAAGACAGAGCAGAAACACAGAAGGAACAGAAGATCTGATATAAGAGAACTTTCTATGTTACAGAAAGTAAAAAGTTGATAACAGGACACAGTGGATGTTCAGTTACTGGGAGCATCATCCCAGTCGATGCCCCCCGTCCAACAGGGCATTGCAGCCAAGCAGGATACAAGACCTGGTATATCTTCTATGGAGGGAAAAACACTACTGGAGCACATTTTCAAAGGTATTATATACTGTAACATGAGACAAAACTTAGGCAAGAATGAAGAATCTTGTATTTTTTCTATATTTCAGTTATAATTACTTTGGCACAGTAATATATGCTGTAATTTTTACACCTCTGATTAAATCTCACAAACATTAGCTTCATTATGATGCCAAGATTGTTTACACAGAGTTTGTTTTTTGCAGGGATAAACTAAATTCATGTTGAGCATGTCCCATTTAAGGTGGGAGCTTGGAGACCCTGGAGAGACCCTGGGGCTTAAGATGATATGGTCAGAGTTCTTTATTCAACAATAAGAGGCTGGGCAAAAATGGCCTCCACTGGGAATATATTCTATGGACTGATGAGACAAAAGTGGAACTTTATGGAAGGTGTTTATCCAATGTTATGGAAAATAAATTATTAAGAATGATCTGTTCTGTGTATTTCATGTACTGATAGTTACTGTGTCCCAGCTCCTTGTGATGTGGTGACCAATCTGATTATTTGACATTGTATGAATTTGGGTCAGGACAAATCGACTGATTTAGGTTCTTACATCCTGGGTTGGCATAGCAACTCTCTTTTACATCTAAGGACGTCCTGACATACATTGATTGGGTTTCCACTATCAAGGGCCTAAAGCCTGCGAGTCTAATGTTCTCATACTGAAGAAATGTTTTCTGATGTCATGTTGGTAGGAGTCAGAATTACTGAACCTATATAATTCTGTGTCTTGTTTTGGAAGGCAGCTCAGTATTGCACATTTTCTGTTAAAGCTGAACCTCCTTGCTTGATCAACCAAGTTTGTATTAAAACCTCCAAATATCTGAAGGAATCTCTCTCATCTCTTTTATTTAAGAACTTCGACCACACCAACAAAAAACCAATAGTATTTCAGAAAATGGTCTATCTTCAGTCAAAGTGAATGCTGTGTGGGCTGATTTGCCACTTCTGGACATTATTATAGAAAATTCATCAAAAACGCTTGACGGCAGGGGGTAAGTACTTTTCACAGCAATTTGAAGGGAGGAAGACACACAGTTAAGGTCTCATTCGAGGACTAACAGGCTCCATATATGGGACGGCCGCTCCACCCCTACACCACCTCATTGTAAAGGTTTTTAAACTACGTTATTGTTTTATAACTGTTTTAAACAATATGTAAAACTTTTTGGTCAACCTTGTTTTAAAATGTGTTCCTAAATGAATTGGATTTCATTCAAAACCCCCAAAATATTATTGTCTTTACAGTTTAAATAGTATAGTATGTGCCTGTATAGTAAAATAGAACTGAAATATTTTTTATTCAGTTACCCGACTAGAATGACCTTTTGTATTTCTTTTCACACTCACCCAGTTTGCTGATATAATACCACATTGCGTACGGCATAGTGATACAAATGAGTACATTTTGCACTGTTTGATAAGCAAAAATGTTTTCTTAACATGCAATGTGTTTCTAAAACATTATCTGACACTCTGAACAGCCACCATGGGGGACTTTTAACAGTTGGGTGCTTCGTAGCAGTCTAATGACTTTGGTGCATACTGTACATACGTAAGAGATAACATTGTTTACTGTGAAAAGCCGCTTGTATTTCCTGATGAGCAACATGTTTGCAAGTCAGGTTTGCTCCCCTGGTTTTTCAGTATTGGGTGTACAGTTTTAGAGCATAGACAAAAACCTGGGAGGTACCAACAAATCTGTTAACTCCTCTCATTCCTTTTGCTAATGATCATCCTTTTTTTTTCATGGCAGACTGCACCAATTTTATTATCAACAATGTCTTGGTAGTTGAAAGGGTACATGATGTGCAATCCAACAAGTTTCTTAAAGCCTTGGAAAGAAAAACAAGTCCAAAGCATTACTATATCTGTCAGTGTGTATGAGGTGCTGCTTCACGTCCTTTGTTTCTTAAAGTGCCCCTGAAATGAAATTTGAATTTTTTGAGTTTTTTGGTAATATTTGTTAGTTTCTCCAGCCTGCCTATGTCCCCTAAGGGGTTAAAACGACTGATTAGTGTTTCCTTTGTCTCCCGGTATGTCTGCCTACATAGTGAAATTAGCACTCAGAAACGGTCTGTTTTGCAGTTCGGCATATGACCTCACCTTTCGGCATATGTCCTGACTGAGTTCCAGCCAATTACCCCCTTCTCTGAACTACACTCTCCAAGTCCCTCCCCCCGCGGGGCGTATTACAACCTAAACAACGAGAGCTACAGTAAAAGGCAAACAACAAACCGACAGCATGGAGTCCAGACCGCATCAACACTGTCCTCCCCTCTTCCGAGCCACTGAAAAGCTTGTGGATGGACTTTATTTATGCAGGGAATGTACCCGACCGACTCCCGAAGCGCGTGGTCGTTTGTGGCAAACATTTCTCTGACGGATGTTTTATTAACTTGTGACAATACAGCGGTGGATTCGCAGATCATCTTAAACTTTTACCAGGATCAATACCAACTCTCTGTGAACCAGCAAATATCCCTATACAAGTAAGTAGCCTATATTTCCGCAATAATTTCCTTCAGCTGTTATATACCAGTGTTTCCCAAACATGACGAATCTGTGGCGGTTTAAACTGAAACGCCATTACATAGTTATAGCTGCCGATAACTGAGCCATTACTGTCGTGGTGAAGCTAAAGACGTAATGAGGACGGATGGATGTGTGGATGGATGATCAAATATTTTATTAGGCCTGTAATTTGTAAACAAATTATTGTTCAACACACAATATAATTAGGCCCAAACCTAATTACATTTCATACATAGGGTAATATTGGAATTTGGGCAATTTGTGGTGCGCAAATGCATGTCTGTCATTGTTTTATCAGATGCGGACGTTAGACTCAATTGACAATAGAGGCGCATGGCTTGGGCCCCGCCCACCAAAACTCGGTCGTTCTGTGCTAATGCTAAAAGAAGGGCCTCCTAGTAGGGGCTGCAATTCTACAACAAGGCTGAGCTACGGCTAACGATCCTTTGATACAGTATTAAGGTACTTAGAGTGTGATTAAAAAGGGCCCAAATGTCGCAGAGAATGTCATGCCAGGGGCACTTTAACAGTCAGTGTTTCTTATGGGAATATATATCTAAACACATTAGGTGGTTCAGTTTGTAGTTTACCAAGCTCCACGTGATTATGGAAATATTTCTTTTCAACATATGCCTTGCAAAACAACTAGTCATGTACAGTACTGTGCAAAAGTTTTAGGCAGGTGTGAAAAAATGCTGTTAACAAAGAATGCTTTCAAAAATGGAAGTGTTAATCATTTATTGTCATAAATCAACAAAATGCAGTGCAAAAGGGAAATCTGAATCAAAACAATATTTGGTGTGACCACCCTTTGCCTTCAAAACAGCATCCCTTCTTCTAGGTACACTTGCACACAGTTTTTGAAGGAACTTGGTTGGTGGGTTGTTCCAAACATCGTGGAGAACTAACTACAGATCAGGCTTCCTCACATCCTTCTGTCTCTTCATGGAATCCCACACACACTCAATTATGTTAAGATCAGAGCTCTGGGGGCCATACTATCACTTCCAGGACTTGTTCTTTTTTACGCTGAAGATAGTTCTTAATTACTTTGGTTGTATGTTGTGGGTCATTGTCCTGCTGCAGAATAAATTTGGGGCTAATAATACGCTTCCCTGGTGGTATTGCATGATGAATAAGTATTTGCCTGTATTTCTCAGCATTGAGAACACCATTAATCCTGACCAAATCTCAAACTCCATTTGCAGAAATGCAGCCCCAAACGATAAAGGGACCTTCACCATGCTTCACTGTTGCCTGTGGACACTAATTTGTGTACCGCTCTCCAGCCCTTCAATGAACAAACTGCCTTCTGTTACAGAAAATACTTAAAATTTTGACTCATCAGTCTAGAGCACCTGCTGTCATTGATCTGCACCCCAGTTCTTCGGTTTTCGTGCATACTAGAGTAGCTTGGCCTTGTTTCCACGTCAGATGTATGGCTTTTTGGCTGCAACTCTTCCATGAAGATCACTTCTGACCAGACTTCTCCAGACATCACTACTCTGGACTCATTCTGCTTCCTAGGCACCACCAACACCCATAACCTCAAGTGGGAGCCCACCATCACCTCTGTCATTTAGAAGGCCCAGCAGAGGATGTACTTTCCAAGGCAGCTGAAGAAATTCAACTTGTCGGTACGGACGATGATGCATTTCTACACTGCAGTCATCGAGTCCATCCTCACTTCTTCCATCATCGTGTGGTATGCTGGTGCTACCATCAGGGACAAACAGACTGCAGTGTGTTGTGGGCAGAGCTCAGAAGGTGACTGGCTACAGACTCCCATCTCTACAGGATCCGTAGACCTCCAGGAAACCTGGGCGTGCAGGTCGGATCACAGCTAACCCATCTCACCCTGGAAACAGACTTTTTGACTTGCTCCCCTCAGGCAGGTGGTTCTGGTCCATTCGGACTAGAACATCTTAAAATAAGAACAGTTTCTTCCCTTTCTGCTGTTGGACTCATGAACAATAACCTTAAGACTGTTCCCACCACCCACTCTGTTTCAGTCACATGACCCTGTGTTGTGTTTTTGCACCTGTGTGATTTTGCACTGATCATAACCTCCACTCATGTATATATTTATCTGTTTACCCTGTTTTATTTTTATTTATTGCATGCTTAGAAGTGTTTATTTTATGTTTGCACAAAATATCGCTGCAATTTCTGTCATGGTTCCTGGGTGTTTGTGTTTTGTTTTTCCTCATTTAGTTCTATTATGTTTTAGTTGTTCTTTGTCTTCCTCTGGTGGTCTTGTGTTTGGTTGCCCTGGTTTGTGTTAATCTCTATTTTCCCCAAGTTCCTATTAACACTTATCCCTCATTAGTCCCAGTTAGTTGTTATATTTTATTCCTCCTGTTTTCCAGTGTTTCCTTTGATTTCCCTTCCAGACTAATTATCTTTAGTTTCTTAAGAGTCTTCTGTCTCCCAGCCTTTTTACCTCCTATTCCAGTTGATTATTTCCACCTGCTCTCTCCCTCCCACCTGCATCTGCTCCCACTAATTGATCATTGGTCTTCTCAGTCACTTCCTAATTTCCTCCCCAGTATATATTCACCTCTCCTTCAGTCACTACTTGCTGGTTTGTTGTCATTCTTCCCCGCCTGGTTCCCGCCTTCCTTCCCTTCTTGGTTCCTGGTTTGCCATTGCTGCGGTTTTGAGCCTCCTGAGTTTGTAAGTCCTTCTTTGTTATTATTAAAACATTCTAATTTACTTCTCTGCATTTGGGTCCTCAATACAAACCAGATGACAATTTCTTAATGTTGCGACCCTGTCTAAACCTTTCTGATCTGATTCTGAAAGTAGATGGGTGTACCTGGATCCCACTGGTCTCAAGTTCTGAGCTGATGGCACTGCTGAACATCTTCCAATTTCCAAGGGTAATAAGCTTGATGTATCTTTCATCTGCTGCACTAAGTTTCCTTGGCCGACCACTGCGTCTACAATCTTATTGCCTGTTTCTTTGTGCTTCTTCAAAAGAGCTTCAGCAGCACATCTTAAAACCCCAGTCTGCTTTGATTTTTTTTTTTTTTTTTTTTTTGGGCTGGGAGAGACCTTGCTAATGCAATATATCTACCTTGTGTCTTGTTGCTGTACTCAATCTTACCATGATATGAAACTATCTTTCAAAACCTCACCTTGGTAGCAGAGTATGGGTGTTCCTCCCCCAGTTTTAAGCCTGCTACACAGCTGTTTCAATTAATTACTGTTTTATCTACATGTGATATTGATGATCATTAGCACCGGTTTTGTATTGTTTGATACACCTGATTATAATCCTATAAAACCCCTGACTTTGTCCAAGTGTACCTAAAATAATTGATGCTGGTTTGAAGGCAAAAGGTAGTAACACCAAATACTGATTTGATTTAGATTTTTTATTTTTTTTTGCTCACTTTGCATTTTGTAATTTGATAAAAATAAACAAACATTTATACTTTTGAAAGCATGGTTTTTTACAGCACTTTTTCACACTTGCCTAAAACCTTTGCACAGTACTGTAGATCTTGTGATCACTGAAAAAAACCCCACAATGAATCATTTAGATTACATCCAGCCAGTAGCAGGTACAAGATAACATACCCACTTTGTTTTTTCTTGCTGCATGCCATACAGTGCATTTTAAAATCTCTCATCTAAACACATTTGAGACCAACGACAGTTTGAATATCAGGAATGTGAAGATAGTATTCTGTTAAAGTGATAACAGTGTTCTGCTGTCAAAGACGTCCTTTTTCCTCATAGCTAACATATCTGTAAGAGGATTTCTACCGATTACTTATCAGGTTTGAATGTAAAATTCTACAAATTAAAAAACAATCCTGCATCTTTACACTCACTGCGTGAACAGGTGGACTAAGGAAAATGTTAAAGAGTAACAACAGATTAGTCCTGTTTACTACTCACTGTTTGGTCCAGTAGGTCCAATGAGCGTCCTGACCCAAGAAAAGTATCAAGCACTGTGCAATAAGCAATGCTAAATGGGTAAACCATCACCTGGTGCTTTGCATCCTCTGCTGTCCCAATAAAACCAAAATAGGAGCCAGGGCAACACATTACGGGGACATATAATTTTCATCCCCACCAAACACCACAGATGTGTAGCTGAATACTTGGGTATTATACTTGGGTACTTTTATAATAAATGACCTAATTGTAGATCATAATCTACATTATTTATTTTAACAGAAACATGGCTGAGTACAGATGCCCCTGTTGTTCTTACAGAGGCCTCCTCACCAAATTTTAACTTCACTTATTCCACGAGGAGTTGCAAAAGGGGAGGCGGAACTGCTCTTATTAGTTCAACGCTTTCTGCCAAACCTGTTTTTATAAATGTTAGTACTTTTGAATATAATGCAACTGTTTTTAGCACTCCGATTTTATGTGTCACAGTTTATAGGCCTCCTAAAAAGAGTGCACTTTTTATTCAAGAATTTTCAGAGTTTTTATCAATTTTATACAACTCCATTGAAAGGATTATTTTAGCTGGTGATTTTAATCTACACATGGATAACCTTTTAGATCCTTTATCAACAGAATTTTTAAATATTTTGAATTATATGGATTTTAGTCAGCATGTCATGCAGCCAACTCACAACAGAGGACACACCCTGGACTTGGTCATCACGTATGGCCTGTCCACCCGTGTGTCCTCTGTTGACTTGGCTGTCTCTGACCATTACTGTGTTTTTTAACATCACCAGTTTAATCCAGCAGGAGACCTCTGTGAAAACTGTCAGGAAGCGCCATCTAACCCCTGAAGTGGCTGCAGGATTTCTAGAAGTTTTCCAAAAGTTTCCTCCTACTCTCTTACCCTGTGATTTTATCGCCAGTGATTTTAACAGAAGACTTCAGTCCGTTCTTGACCTGCTGGCTCCACTTAGAGTGAAACGCTCACATTCAAAACTTGCAGCGCCATGGAGAAATAACAAACTTAAAAAACTAAAGAGGGCGGCAGAGAGAAAATGGAGAAAAAATAAAACCACAATAAACCATCAATTATACACAGAACTTCTCAAATCCTATAATAATGCTGTAAGAAATTCAAGAAATGCTTACTTTGCAAAAAATCATATCAGACAATAAAGATAATCCTAAAATTCTTTTTTCCACTATTGATAAAAATTTTAACTGTACTAATGCATTTCAGAAAACCCCCTCAAACAATCTTTGTGAGGAGTTCGCAGACCACTTCAGAGGGAAGGTAGACACCATCAGATGTAATATTTTATCTTCTCAAAGTCACATGGTTTTAGACAAATCTGAATGTGTGTCTCTACCAGAGGAAACGCTGGACAGTTTTGTCCTGGTAGAAGCTGGGACTCTTGATAAAGTTTTCTCCTCAGTGAGACCCACCACATTTGTTTTGGACCCGATTCCCACTTCATTTTTTAAGCCATTTTATGAATTTTTTAGGGATGATATTTTAACCATGATGAATTGCTCCCTTCAGACAGGGGTCTTTCCTGCCGCCTCTAAAGGGGCGGTAGTGAAGCCCCAGCTAAAGAAGAGCAATTTAGATTTTAATGATTTTATTAATTTTAGACCAGTATCTAACTTACCATTTTTAAGCAAGGTTTTAATTCAACTTAATGATTTTATTAATGAGCACAATGTCCTGGAGAAATTTCAGTCTGGTTTTAGGGTGAACCACAGCACAGAGACGGCCCTTCTGAAGATTTTTAATGATTTTAGAATAAATTATGAAGCTCAGAAGGTGACAGTGTTGGTTCTACTGGATCTAAGCGCTCCCTTTGATACAGTAGACCACACTTCTTCTTCTTGTTTATTGGCAGGTGGCATCTAACGTCTAGGTGCATTTCCGCCACCTACTATGCTGGAGTGTGAGTCGGAGTAAGAGCGTAAAAAAATAAAAATTTAAAATTAAAAGAACTAAATTCGATTCAATAAACCGCTTTGTTTTAAATACTCAATCACCAATTTATATTTATTTATATTCCTTTCTTCACCATCTAACAAATTCTTTACATTTATCCCTCCACCTCCTATGTTTTTTAATTTGTCCCTGAGTTTTCTTCTACTTTCCTCATATTTTATACAATTACATAAAACATGTTCCACTGTTTCTCTCTCTACCCCACATCCACACAAGCCTGTAGGGTGCTTCCCTATCAAATACATAGTGCTATTAAGCCCAGTATGTCCCATTCTTAATCGTGATATAGTAGACCACTATTCTTTTAACCCGTTTAAAACAGATCGGCCTCTCTGGTGATGTTTACAAATGGTTTACATCCTATCTCACAGACAGGACTTTTATGGTAAGTTTAGATACCTGCTCTTCTAAGGTCCACAGGATTACATGTGGTGTGCCCCAGGGTTCAATTTTAGGCCCAGTGCTTTTTAACCTTTATATGCTCCCTCTTGGCAGCGTCACCAGGAGACATGGAGTTAACTTTCACAGTTATGCTGATGATACACAGCTTTACATCTTCATGTCTCCCGATGACACACGGCCAATGGATGCACTTTTTAACTGCATTTTAGACATTAAATCCTGGATGGCAGAAAACTTTCTCCAGCTCAACCAGGACGTAACTGAAGTTTTAGTCATCGGTCCTGAGGCTCAGAGAGAGAAACTTTTACCAAAACTACAATCACTGTCTTTTAATCCCTCTTTACAAGTGAAGAACCTGGGCGTGATTTTTGACTCTGAGCTGACTTTTATTCCTCACATAAAAAAATATCACTAAAATAGGTTTTTATCAACTAAAGAACATTGCCAGAGTCCGCCCCATTCTCTCTCGGGCCAACATGGAGACACTGATGCTTTTATCACCAGTAGGATTGATTACTGTAATGCCCTGCTTTCTGGTCTTCCCAAAAAGAGTATATCAGGTTTACAACTACTACAAAATTCAGCAGCACGTGTCGTGACGAAGACCAGGAGGCGGGAGCACATTACACCGGTCTTAAAATCATTGCATTGGCTCCCCGTACATTTCAGGATCGACTTTAAGGTTCTTTTAATGGTTTTTAAGTGTCTTAATGGTCTTGGGCCTTCTTATCTCTCTGAACTGCTTATACCATATAAACATTTGCGGTCTCTGCGCTCCTCTGGCAGCCGTCTCAATGTCACCCCAAAAGTCAGGACACACAAGCATGGGGAGGCGTCTTTCCAGTTTTATGGCCCTCACCTCTGGAACAGGCTGCCAGAGGACCTCAGGGCTGCAGAGACCGTTCATGTTTTTAAGAGCAGGCTCAAGACTCACCTTTTTAGCTTAGCTTTTAACTGATTATTATTTATCACTGTTTGTTTAATTGCTCTGCATGTTTTATATGATTATATTTTTATCAGTTTTACTATTTAATGTTAGCACATTAATTTACCGTTTCTTTTTATACTTTAATTTATCTTAATCCCCGTTCCAGTGTTTCCTCTGTGCGAGCCCTCTGCCCTGGGAGCGGTGGTCGGCTGTGGCTCCCTGGGTGCTCTCCAGGTGGAGGTGGGGGTCTTGGACTTGCCTCCACAGGGTCCCCTGTGTCGGTGCCTCGGCTGCTGCTGTTGATCTACTGCTGCCGGGGCAGATGGCTTCTCTGATGGCGTTTCCTTGCATGGTTCATCTACACTCGGCCCAATGTCCTTTTTTACTTTTTATTTTAATTGTGTGTGTGCATGGGAGACGGGTTGGGGGGAGGGGGGTATAACTGTGACCATGCTTTTAAATCTGTGGGGGAGGGAAGGGAAGGTGGTTTTATGTGGGGTCATTTTAATCTGTAAAGCACTTTGTGATGCAACTTCTTGTATGAAAAGCGCTTTATAAATAAAGTTTTATTTGATTTGATTCACATTACAGTTATTGAGAAAATTCATATAATATTAATGCTTCAAGGGAACCAAATCCATTGCATCACAATTTTTTCAGAAAAACAAAATATCTGAATTTATTTTAAATCTAGTCTGAAATGCAAACGCTTGAGCAGAAAAACTTAAGTAGACCAATAGATCCTGTAGTTAGTCATCCTCATCCAGCAAAGCTCAATTATAACTAAATTAGCTTTAGATAGTTGAAGAATTGACATGTGCGTGCCATGCTGTGCATTTGAATGTCTTATCCTAAAAAGCTGAAACCAACCAGAACAGGGTGTTTCAGTGCAGTGGTTCGGAATGAAACAACCGTTCTTTTACTTTGCAAACAAAGAAGATAATGTAATCATGTTAAAGCTATGAGGGTAGCTTGAAATGCTTTTAGTTTCTCTTCATTAAAGTGAAAATATGTTGTTACAGTCAAACAATGCATAACAATCAAAGTTCCATAGATTAGAAGCAGAAATAAAACAGAAAGTGTCGGCAGCTGCTTTATGAATCATTTATCGGAATCAAGGCAACTTAAAGACAGAAGCAATGCATTCTTCTACCCTTGGGACATTGGTGTTAAAATATAATAAACTCTGACCGTCAGAAACTTGGACTTGTAAAACTTTAGCTGCACAGAGAGTATAAATTCAATACACTATACATTTTGAGTGTCATGAAAAAAAAAAGTTTTTGTCCTTAAGTCCTGAAGGTGAGAAAAATCTGTCCACTTAGATGTCAGAACAAAAGCTAAGCAATCAGGAAACTATTTCCAGGTATCCTTTTTGTTGAGCAAATCTACCCTTCAACATGTAGGCAAACAGCTTCTCCATATGGGTTGCCTGACATGCTATGACAAGACAGGTAGTAAATAAATAAATGCACAGTATTTTTGGCAGTTACCAAAGTTGATGAAAATTAAATAAAACTAAGAAAACATCTTTTGAAATCCTATTTTGGGGCGACCGCTCCACCCCTACACCACCCCATTGTAAAGGTTTTTAAATTACATTATTGTTTTAAGTTTTTGGCCAACCTTGTTTTTAAATGTGTTCCTAAATAAATTGGATTTCATTCAAAACCCCAGAAATATTGTTGTCTTTACAGTTGAAATAGTATAGTCTGTGCCTGTATAGTAAAATAGAACTGAAATATTTTTTATTCAGTTAACCGGCTGGAATGACTTTTGCATTTCTTTTCACACTCACCCAGTTTGCTGATATAATACCACATTGCATACAGCATAGTGATACAAATGAGTACGTTTTGCACTGTTTGAAGACCAAAAATGTATTTCTTAACATGCAATGTATTTTTAAAACATTATCTGACACTCTGAACAGCCATCATGGGGGACTTTTAACAGTTGGGTGCTTCGTAGCTGTCTACTGACTTTGGTACATACATACTTAAGAGATAACATTGTTTACTGTGGAACGCCGATTGTATTTCTTGATGAGCAACATGTTTGCAAGTCAGGTTTGCTCCTCTGGTTTTTCAGTATTGGGTGTACGATTCTACAGAGCAAAGACAAAAACCTAGGAGGTACCAAAAAAATCTTTTTACTCCTCTTATCCCTTTTGCTAATGATCATCCTTTTTTTTATGGCAGACCGCAACAACTTTATTATCAACAATGTCTTGGTAGTTGAAAGGGTACATGATGTGCAATCCAACAATTTTCTTAAAGAGTAGCTAAACCCCAAAACAACTTTTTTTTGCTTCTGTGGCTACTGCATTTGAATTTTGTAATTGGTGGAGAGCGGTACATCTCTACGTCACAGGCATCGACTATGTCACAGCAGCCATGGTCTCACAGACACGCCCCGTGGGTTTGGGGATATAACTATCAGACATATTCCCCCCCCCCGTGGCGAGTTTGGAGTTGGATTGCGTTTTTCAGGTTACCATTATTATCACATTAGCACTTAGTTAGCATAGCTAACATACTGTTTTGAACATTAGCTTATGTTAGCATTACCACTCAGAGACTGGTCTCCTCCTGTCTCTCTCTCCCTCAGCAGCAGCGCCAGCCTCGGGCAGCGCTGACTCAGCACCCTCAGCCAGCGGCTCGAATTGATACGGCTTACGGCCGCTGAGCTCCATAAAGCCTCCCTCTACTCCTCTACCTCCGGTGACGACGGAGGAGATCTGCTGGTTCAGGGCGCCGAGCCAGCGCCGCCCGAGCTCAGTGCTGCTGAGGCAGAGGAAGACAGGAAGAGTCCAGTCTCTGAGTGGTAATGCTAACATAGTCTAACGTTCAAAACAGATGAATGTTGATCAGATCGATCAGTCGCTAAACTGCCAACGTCGCTTTGGTCACTGTCCATGTTTCAGTGTCAGATTAAGCTAGCTGTCACTATCCTCCTGAACACACCCCCACGTTCCCCCCTCCGCTCATCCTCCAAACTTGGCCATACCCCTCCGTTCTTCCTGGCACCGCCCACTTTGTAGAATTTTTTTTATGTTGTCTGGGGGCGGGGTTATGATTTTTCAGGGGGTTCAGTTACACTTTAAAGCCTTGGAAAGAAAAACAGGTCCAAAGCGTTACTATATCTGTCAGTGTGTATGAGGTGCTGCTTCACGTCCTTTGTTTCTTAACAGTCACTTAGTGTTTCTTATGGGAATATATATCTGAACACACTACATGGTTCAGTTTGTAGTTTATCACGCTCCACATGTGATTACTGAAATATTTCTTTCCAACATATGCCTTACAAAATAACCAGTCATGTACAGTACTGTGCAAAAGTTTTAGGCAGGTGTGGGAAAAAATGCTGTTAACAAAGAATGATTTCAAAAACGGAAGTGTTAATCATTTATTTTCATAAATCAACAAAATGCAGTGAATGAACAAAAGAGAAATCTGAATCAAAACAATATTTGGTGTGACCACACTTTGCCTTCAAAAAAGCATAAATTCTTCTAGGTACACTTGCACACAGTTTTCGAAGGAATTCGGTTGGTAGGTTGTTCCAAACATCTTTGAGAACTAACCACAGATCTTCTGTGGATGTAAGCTTCCTCACATCCTTCTGTCTCTTCATGGAATCCCAGACACACTCAATGATGTTGAGATCAGAGCTCTGTGGGGGCCATACCATCACTTCCAGGACTTCTATTCTTCTTTATGCTGGAGATAGTTCTTAATGACTTTGGCTGTATGTTGTGGGTCATTGTCCTGCTGCAGAATAAATTTGGGGCCAATAATACGCCTCCCTGATGGTATTGCATGATGAATAAGTATCTGCCTGTATTTCTCAGCATTGAGAACACCATTAATCCTGACCAAATCTCAAACTCCATTTGCAGAAATGCAGGCCCAAACGATCAAGGGACCTTCACCATGCTTCACTGTTGGCTGCGGACACTAATTTGTGTACCGCTCTCCAGCCCTTCAATGAACAAACTGCCTTCTGTTACAGAAAATACTTAAAATTTTGACTCATCAATCCAGAGCACCTGCTGTCATTGATCTGCACCCCAGTTCTTCGGTTTTCGTGCATACTAGAGTAGCTTGGCCTTGTTTCCACGTCAGATGTATGGCTTTTTGGCTGCAACTCTTCCATGAAGATCACTTCTGACCAGACTTCTCCAGACATCACTACTCTGGACTCATTCTGCTTCCTAGGCACCACCAACACCCATAACCTCAAGTGGGAGCCCACCATCACCTCTGTCATTTAAAAGGCCCAGCAGAGGATGTACTTCCCAAGGCAGCTGAAGAAATTCAACATGCCGGTACGGACGATGATGCATTTCTACACTGCATTCATCGAGTCCATCCTCACCTCCTCCATCACCATGTGGTATGCTGGTGCTACCATCAGAGACAAACATAGACTGCAGTGTGTTGTGGGCAGTGCTAAGAAGGTGACTGGACACAGACTCCCATCTCTACAGGATCTGTAGACCTCCAGGACACCTGAGCGTGCAGGTCGGATCACAGCTGACCCTTCTCACCCTGGACACAGACTTTTTGACTTGCTCCCCGCAGACAGGAGGCTCCGGTCCGTTCGGACTAGAACGTCTCAAAATAAGAACAGTTTCTTCCCTTCTGCTGTAGGACTCATGAACAATAACCTTAAGACTGTTCCCACCGCCCACGCTGTCTCAGTCACATGACCCTGTGCTGTGTTTTTGCACCTGTGTGATTTTGCACTGATCATAACCTGCACTCATGCATATATTTATCTGTTTACCCTGTTTTATTTTTATTTATTGCATGCTTAGAAGTGTTTATTTTATGTTTGCACAAAATATCGCTGCAATTTCTTAATGTTGTGAACCTGTCTAAACCTTTCTGATCTGATTCTGAAAGTAGATGGGTGTACCTGGGTCCCAATGGTCTCCTCAAGTTCTGAGCTGATGGCACCGCTGAACATCTTCCAATTTCCAAGGGTAATAAGCTTGATGTATCTTTCATCTGCTGCACTACGTTTTATTGGCCGACCACTGCGTCTACAATCCTGTTGCCTGTTTCTTTGTGCTTCTTTAAAAGAGCTTCAGCTGCACATCTTAAAACCCCAGTCTGCTTTGATTTATTTTGACTGGAAGAGACCTTGCTGATGCAGTATATCTACCTTGTGTCTTGTTGCTGTACTCAATCTTACTATGATATGAAACTATCTTCTTTAACCTCACCTTGGTAGCAGAGTTTGGGTGCTCCTCACCCAGTTTTAGGCCTGCTACACAGCTGTTTCTGTTTCTATTAATGACTGTGTTTTAACCTACATGTGATATTGATGATCATTAGCACCGGTTTGGTATTATTGTTTGATCATACACCTGATTATAATCCTATAAAGCCCCTGACTTTGTCCAAGTGTACCTAAAATAATTGATGCTGGTTTGAAGGCAAATGGTAGTAACACCAAATACTGATTTGATTTAGATTTTTTTTTTGCTCACTTTGCATTTCGTAAATTGATAAAAATAAACAAACATTTATACTTTTGAAAGCATGGTTTTTTACAGCACTTTTTCACACCTGCCTAAAACCTTTGCACAGTACTGTAGATCTTGTGATCACTGAAAAAAACACAAAAAAAAACACAATGAATCTTATAGATTACATCCAGCCAGTAGCAGGTACAAGATAACATACCCACTTTGTTTTTTCTTGCTGCATGCCATACAGTGCATTTTAAAATCTCTCATCTAAACACATTTGAGACCAACGACAGTTTGAATATCAGGAATGTGAAGATAGTATTCTGTTAAAGTGATAACAGTGTTCTGCTGTCAAAGACGTCCTTTTTCCTCATAGCTAACATATCTGTAAGAGGATTTCTACCGATTATTTATCAGGTTTGAATGTAAAATTCTACAAATTAAAAAACAATCCTGCATCTTTACTCACTGCGTGAACAGGTGGACTAAGGAAAATGTTAAAGAGTAACAACAGATTAGTCCTGTTTACTACTCACTGTTTGGTCCAGTAGGTGCAATGAGCGTCCTGACTCAAGAAAAGTATCAAGCACTGTGCAATAAGCAATGCTAAATGGGTAAACCATCACCTGGTGCTTTGCATCCTCTGCTGTCCCAATAAAACCAAAATAGGAGCCAGGGCAACACATTACGAGGACATATAATTTTCATCCCCACCAAACACCACAGATCTGTAGCTGAATACTTGGGTATTATTCACATTACAGTTATTGAGAAAATTCCTATAATATTAATGCTTCAGAAAAACAAAATATCTGAATGTATTTAAAATATAATCTGAAATGCAAACGCTTGAGCAGAAAAACAAAAGCAGACCAATAGATCCTGTAGTTAGTCATCCTCATCCAGCAAAGCTCAATTAACATAACTAAATTAGCTTTAGATAGTTGAAGAATTGACATTTGCGTGCTATGCTGTGCATTTGAATGTCTTATCCTAAAAAGCTGAAACCAACTAGAACGGGGTGTTTCAGTACAGTGGTTCGGAATGAAACGACCGTCCTTTTACTTTGCAAACAAAGAAGATAATGTAATCATATTAAAGCTATGAGGGTAGGTTAAAATGCTTTTAGTTTCTCTTCATTAAAGTGAAAATATGTTGTTACAGTGAAACAATGCATAACAATCATAAAGTTCCATAGATTAGAAGCAGAAATAAAACAGAAAGTGTCGGCAGCTGCTTTATGAATCATTCATCGGAATCAATGCAACTTAAAGACACAATTAAGCCACGAACACCAGAGACTGTGGGGTTATTAAAATGATATTTTCACAGCATCAATAAACAAGTATATCTTTAATTACTAAAATATCCCAAAGATTATTCAGCTTTCGGTACAAGGCCACAAGACCCATTTGTTCAGATTATTACCATGTGCAGTACATTATTATGAACAATGGTTTAACTGTTCAAAAATGAAACTGGAAACTATGCTGTGAATTCAAAAAAAGCTTTACTTGAACACATTCAACCCCATTCATAACAGTGATTCAGATCAGTGGTTGTGAATGAAACAGTCTTCTGAAACTACAAAGCAATGAGGGTGAAAACTATGAAGCTGCCATAAAAATATTTAGTTTCAGTTTTCTGAAGTGAAAACATTTTGTTTCAGTGTAAGAAATATCTTGTATTTCCTGCTGAGCAACATATCTTAATTAATTCTTTTGTCATTTTTAATTAAAACCTTTGCTCAGTTTCCCAAACTTGTAGCATAAACCTTGACTGACTGGAGACAGTCAAGCTTCTACTTCTGCTAAAAGGACAACAATATTTATGCTAGTATAATTGGGATTGTAAACGTGCAACTAACAAAGGTAGATTTTCAACCCTCCTGGTGGTCATTAGTGACTCTGCAAAGACACAGATGATTCTTAATCAAGGAGTGGGAAATATGCCTGGTGTCTGACCAAGGACAAAAGGAAGAACATGTGTCAAGTCATTCACTTATATTCATATTTAACTGTCAAATATTCAATTGCTCAGTTATTTTGAAAGCCTGAAGTGTGAGCGATGAGAAATACGGTTCATGTTTTACTGCAGGGTTTCAGAAATCCAGTAATGGGAAGGGATCTTAGACAAAACAGCTTTTCTGTTGGTGACTCATGAATAATAGATATAGTTCAAATCAGGCAGGAGACCATCATTTAGATCAAATTACTTCAAAGAAGTGGCTGGGGAGAGGGAAGTCTGGGTCTCTTTGCTTAGGCTGCTGCCCCCGCGACCCGACCCCGGATAAGCGGAAGAAAATGGATGGAAATGGATGGATGGATACTTCAAAGATTATCTCTAAGTTAAAAAAACAAAAAGACAACACAGTTTGATCCTTAATTTGCCAATTATTTATATGTAGGTGTTTGTCTTGAGAAATGGTTTAAAAGCTGTCATTTGAAAATAAATCATGTTATGTTTTATGAGATTTAAAGGCACTTTGTTGACTGATGACCAGAATTAAAATCTACGTTTATTTCTCTTATTGATAGAGCTACATGTTTATTACAAATAAAATATTATGAAATTGGACACTGGAGTCAATTTAAATATAGCTACACAATTTGGGACAGATTTCATCAATCAGAGGAGGTAAAGAAAACAAAAGAAAGGTTGCAGCTTGTAGTTCAGGTGCCAATGTTGAACAAATAAAGGTTCAGTGAAATCATGTGACCAAAGTGTTTTCTCCTCCTCTCACAGATTATAAAAAACTGAATGCTTACTGCTCTTTACTTTTCCTGCCTTGACAGCCTCACAGAGCATTGTGAAGAGCAGTTGTGTGATTGACAACACAGGTAGGATGATTTTCTAATGTAAGAATCTGAATTTTGGAGGTTAGGTTATAAACTAAGAGATTAAGATGATATATGTTTATTTTTTATGTTACCATTTTTAATTGATTATCTAAAATAACACTTCAACGATTAGTTGAACATTAGTTTAGGTTTTAACAGCTGAGTAGATCTCTGAAAACTCAAAGAGGTCCCATTATGCCAGTTGTCCTTTCTCCATTATGTGATTACGTGTATAATGTAAAACACATTGTGTCTAATGTATGACTTTGACCATACTTACAAACATTAAAACATGATTCAGATAAATAATTATTTTACTATTTGTTTTTGATTAGTCACAAAAACCTGTTTCAACCTCACTGGAGTGAACATCACAACTTCATCATCATGCAAAACATGTAAGTAAACAAAACATCTACTGTTAACAAATACAATAAAGTTTACTTAAACCTGGATTGATTAAACCATAAAAAATTTCAAAATTCCTACCATGTTGTTAATGATAAATCTATCATTTATGTGTTTTATGAGAATAAAATATGTTTCACAATAAAAGAGCAAAGAAATGAACAAATTACCTGAAGGAGGAGAAGGGGAAGCAAACAGCAGTCTGGATTTGATTTGTATTATTATACTCCAACAATGCTAAACTTCTAAACAGTATAGCATGTGGGATTTGTAACCCAATACACTGCTAATGAAGAATGTCATTATTAATCCATGAAGTCATGCAATTCTTAAAGGAATTAAGTGTTTAGTTTTTGAAAAACGTTGAAAATAAATCTGTCGTTACGAATGTTTTATTGCTAAATATTTTTCTTTCAGTTTATACTAAAACATACAATTTTACAAATTAAACTTTTAATTAGAAACCATATCATGCTAATTCTTTAAACTGTTTAACAGAGGAAAAACATACAGGTGGTCATTTTTTATGCCCATCTCTAGTCTAACTACTTGTTTACACTCATCTTTACCTCAACTACTTTATATGAAGTCTTTCAGACTTGGCATACTGAAAATCCACCAATAGAATGATGTTCCCTCTTTCAAACTTCAATGTGCTATTGTGTTGCTAAATAAAAATACCATGTTTCTATGGTATGCTTTAATTTGTCAAGAGCAGTTTCTCAGAGCAGGTATGTGCAATTGACATACAAAGACCTAAATTTTTTCGTTCACCCTAATAATATTCTTGTGTTATATTGGCTTGTCCAAGCTATTACTGTAAACTTGAAAAAAGCATCAACATGCTTTTTTTGCAGTAGACCATAACTGTTTAACAGCTGTATCTGCTAAATCTAGGTCTTTCAAAAGAAATCGTCTAAATATTCTTATGTCTTTTGTCAAAAATCTTAAAGTGCAGGTTGCAGGTTAGAGTCCCCCCTTAAACCAGTGTTTAGAGAAATATAATAATAGGAACCGTTTCTAAATAAAATTTACTCACACATAAATTATTTTAGCTTATGGAGTCATTTTTGTTAAGATTTAACCTCCGTCAGACTGGAAGTGACGTAGCAGAAGAGAGTCCTGTCAGCTCCATCAATAGAAAACTATGGATTTTAATGCCAGCTCTGATACAGAAAACTACACATATGATGGACCACAACCATACAGCTACTGTATGAGCCTGCTGCGCAACCCAGAGAGGAGAGAGACCAGAGGAAGAGGGCTGCAAGCTAGCTTTACTTACCCAAAATTAACTTAAAGCTGTTCTTGAACCATTTTGAGTAGACATGGCTGGGGTCTCTTTGGAAAGCAAACACTCTAAAATTTATCCCAGAACTGTATTAATATCTCTGAGTGCTATTGTTACCAAGCAATATGAATTTTAATACACTGAAAAATAATTTTATTTGTGTCCGATTATTTATTTTATATAAATACATGCTGTAAAAATGGCTTTAAAAAGAGGTGGTGACCTAAAACACACTGTGGGTCTAAAGCTTTAAGTATTACCTTCATCCACACCAAATTTGACAGCAATAAACCAAAAAAATTTGTATTCTGCACACATTTTTATAACTACAGGTCAAAGGTGGTCAAAAGAGTGCCATATGCGCCATCTCCCGGGTAAATGCCGTAGTCCTCACTGAATTAAAAATATCATCAGAATCATAACTTCATTTTACCATATAAAGGTCCACGGCTTCCTTCAATGTTGTATTTTGATTATAAAGGGTGTTTGGACACGGTGTTGAAACAGTATGTTACTGGTACGCACTGTGCGTAATCTCTTCATGAATAAGACATTTTACGCATGTCATATACCATGGCAGCGAATAAGTCCGCCCGGTTCGAGTTACTTACCATAACGTGACTTTCCATCCATGCGCCATTGATTGGAGATGTACCCTACGTAAGGAATAAACCGGATAAAAAAATTTTTTTCTTCTTCTGGGCATGCTCAGTGACCTTTGTAGGCGGAAGTGGAAGCGAAGGAATCGGAAACAAAGCCGTAAAGACTACAAAAATGGCCATAGACATTTCGGGAGCGCATTTTCACTGTTTGTTTTACATTTTCTATTGGTTTTGCTGTTGTCCGAGACTAATCACTTTATCGGAGGACTTTAATCGGACCCTTATTGATGTAAAAAGACAATTTTTGTTCGAAATGGATCAGTTTTGTCACGTTTATTGGACAACAAAGTGGTGAGTTCCATATTTTTATACCTCCATCAGGAGAACGTTTGTGTTGGCAAAAGCGCTCACTGTGTCTACAGTTATGATTGTATCCTTAAACACCAGGCATAATTGGAATCACAAGACTCTTAGCTTTCCAATGATATAAAATATGTATAGGTTCATAAAAGTTAGAAGTCAGAAAATCTGAGGATTTAAACTAGGAAATGGGCTGGGCCCACCCGAGGGCCCTCTGAACGTTATTAACAACCCACATATCACGTTGCTTCTAATCTCTGATATTCTTTCAACAAAGCTGTAATTAGCAGATGTTAGACAAGAAGACTTACAATGCACAGATCACGTCTGAGGAAATCTGAGCCTCTGATCGATCCGTGATCGTGTCTCCCGCCTGCTACAAGTCCAGAAGCAGCCGCTGACAGCGGTCCCAACGAAGCTGTTAACACCAAAGGCACTGCGCCTTGTGTGTCGCACCTGATCTTTGATTCAGTGTCCCATGTAAAACTCCATCACATTGCTGGGTTTTAATCCTCCTGTCTAAAGTGAACGCTACAAAAAAATCTTGTTTTTCATAGCCAAAGCAGAGATTAAGTGCAGTTTCAGCTGAACAAAACTCACCCAGAAACATAAGATAGTGCCTTTTTTTGGGAAACCTGTGGACTCGATGTCCTGACAGGCTGGTGTTTATACAGCAAACACAATAATTTAAGATTTCTAATAAAAATGAACGCAATCCAAAACTAGTAAACACACTGACTCAATAACATGACCGATTTACCTGATAACTACCTAATGAGCTGAGGCAGCGCATAGCATACGACTCCCCCTCTTACGTCAGAGGTCAAGTTTATGAAACTTTTTAATTAAAATTTGTGCCTTTATGCATTTTGAAATTGAAAATACCCTCAATAAACGTTTCAAATAGTAATTTTATATGCATTTCAGAACATATTTAACCTGCTATATGCTCTTTAAGAGGTCTACCTCCTCATAGCTGGGTTATAGAGAAGCAATGTTCTTTCTACTTACAGACTGTAGCCATCGTACTGTTCACCAGAACAATGACAATATTAGGAAATCATCTGTAATGGATGTCCTGTTTTTTGTTTTTGCAAAGAAAACGGAAGGTTTAAAAGCCCAAAGAGAGATCTTTGCTTTTCCATTTTATGACACACTCCATGAAATGTTAATTTTTTGTATACTTAAATTACTTGGGTTTTTATCAACAACATGGGTTGAATTTCATGTTAAAAGTCCCATTAGGAATATATTTGCTGACCTAAATACCCCAATGTATTTAGTGTAGCAATGTTGATAAATAGCGACGTACCTTTTCAGTTTTGAACTTAATCCTTTGTGTAAAAAATGTGTCCTTCAAAGAACTATGTGAGAGCTATTCAGCCTTGCACATAGCCTGACCTACTAATACAATAATAATCGGTCATTAATGGCCATTTTTCAGGTCAGTAATGGTCAGTTATAGGGAAAAAGAAAATATTGATACACCAATATATCATATTTTATTTATCTATATCGTATCAATATTCAAAAAAAATATTTATTTTTTTATTTTTAGGATTTATATTTATTTATTTTTATTTGAAATCAATGATATAGATAACAGTAAAGTATACATATTCTTTGCAAATTAAAAAAACAATAACTGCAATTATTGTAATTCACAAATTTTCAAAAAATATAGGCTACCCTTGTCAGGATCACGGCCTGATAGACCGATAGGAGTGTTGCGTGCGGCTGAGACCCAAGCGCGGTGATGGACGAGCGAGGGAAGTACAGTAACACGCGGTTTGATATAAATTAGTAATCCCTGAACGTGAGGGCTGATCAGTTGAGAAAGCTGGGATTACAAGACCTAACGAGACAGTTGAATCGGGTGATAGTGAGGATCGGGAAATCCGCTACACCCGGGAACTAGCGACGCTTGGGAGCACAGCTGCAGTGCTCGGGACATGGAAAAAGTGATGTGAGTAGCTCCTCCTTAAATGGGAAATCCTCCAGATCACATGACCGCCGTCTGACAACCCTAGATCGCAAGCCATCTGATACTCAAGTTATTTTTAGGATTTGAATGGAACCATTATTGATGACAGTCATTTTAGTAGTAGATATAAAAGCATGACTGGTAGTTGGTGGCTGTTTTCACCTTCTTTGCTCCAGTGGATCAACTAGATCTAGTAATAAAACTGGATGTGTTAAAGTATGAAACAGGTTGGAATATTTAGAATGCTGTGACAGTTTTTCTACAGTTAAATTATTTTTTTTTAAATCACAATATAGTCTTACAGCATTGCAATATATCATATCGTCAAATTTTTACCACTACACATCCCTAGTGAGTTAATTATACTAGACTATAGACTATTAGACTATTTTAGGTAGGGGTGTCAAATTATCACGTTAATTGCGATTAATTAATTGTGGCCATATTTAGCGCACCATGTTTTTTATTCGAGTTAATCTAATTTTTAATCTTTAATTTTATTGTTTCTGAGTTGCCTTTAAATAAAATCCGTTTTTATGCTTTAGGTTTCTTGTGCTTGAGTTGTTTGGGGTTAACTACACCCTGAAGGCCAGCTTATAATGAGCTGACGCTTTCGTTGTAGAGGCGAGGCAAGATGAATGAGGATAAGCTGCAGACAGTGTTGCCAATGTACCGTCTTTGTCGCTATATATAGCAAGTTTTTAGAACCTTCGGCGAATCATTTAAAAAAAAAAAGACACTAGCGAAAAATCTAGTGAGCAGCGTTGCAGCCTTGGGCTCGTCTGCCATTTCGGAACGTTCAGGCAGGCAGTCTGCGCACTGCTCACCGGTTCATCTGGATTCAGAGAAGATATTTACCCCACTGAGTCCAGAAACCTAACGAATCACGCATGCTTGAAGACGGAGTTGCAGGCTGGCAGCACTGGGACTAGTCTCAAAAACAGAGAAATGTAAATGGCTGGGACTAAATTTGTTAAAGTCTGTTAAAAACAATAAATGACTTCATAAAGCCACTTTTTTGTTATATATTTGTTCTGCCACAATAATGTAATGAATTGTAATGAAAACACCTCAAGATGAAAGCTCTTCTCAGCAATTAAAAGAGATTAGATTAATTAATTACTGATCATAATTAAATATCTCAAAAAAAATTTAATCTCATGACAGCACCAACTTTAGGTAATAGTTATTTACTAGGAACTGGCTGTTATATTTTACCCAAATTACTGTATTTCATACTATTTTCCCCACATTTGCTCCAAATCCACATATCATGACTTTCATGACAACATCTTGTAGTGTTCTGTGCATCCTCTTTGCATATGTAAGTCAAACACTTAAACATATGTGAACTAAAATGTAAACCTAATTTAGGAGTTGTGATGAAAAAGCAAACCTTTATTATGTCCAAAAGAAAGGTAAAATTAATTTTCTCTTTAGGCATATTAGTCTTGTCTATTTTAGCTTTTGTATACGATTTTAAGAAATTAGTTGTTTAATAGGCTCTCACCCATTGACTGATCTAGCATGTTGATTCTGTATAAAACAGATAAAAGCATGGACTGAAAGTGCCAGAGAGAAAACTAAGGAAATATATTGAACTATATCAATATGAAAATTATTTACGTCCCAGTGTAGTAAATGTTTTTCGCCGACTTATCCTGGTCTGGGTGACAAGATTTCCCACGAATATGTTCAGAAAATGGTGTTTAGGAGTGGCAATTATAATAATAAAACAGCTATCTATTTTGTACAGCCAGTTGTCAATCAAGCATTATTCTTACATTAAAAATGTTCCATTTGGGGTGTGCTGCTAATATAAACTGGGAGTTCAGGATAAGCTTTAGCTACTTCAGTTTTTCACCTTGAGAAGCTAATCAAGTAGTCCTGTTACACATGCCAGCGTACACCTAGTTGTTTTTTTTTAGTTTTCGGTCAAATAATTTTACAGTTAAGCATAAGTTAACACAGCAGAATTTGTGTTTAAATTATTTGAGTGTAGATTACGTCAATGAATGGCTTGCCTGAAACAAAGATAAAATCTTATCTAGTATTTTTGTAAAGGTCATTAAAATGAGGTCTGAGTCAATTACTGACTTTAAAACTTTTGGGTTTTCCTGCTGACAGAATTCATAAAAGACTGAATTAAATTACAGAATGATGACAGTGATTTAAGAGAGCTTGACAATCTCACCTTTGGTGTCTGTGTGGACTGACGGCACCTATAGATGACACATATAATGTATTTAACAATAAAAATACCCAATTACCAATGTCACTGTCTGAAATGCTAAGATGTATTGTACTGTACTAATACAGAAACTGCTTATTAATATGTATTCGTAGAATGGAAACTAAACTGACCTTTACATGATATCTAATTGATTTGATTTAAAATTAAAGTTGTTCAAATTGACTTAAGCGTAAGCATTTCTTTTCCAATTTGTATTCATATTGGACTTTACTGGAGAATTTCTATTTATTGAAGATATTCAAATTGAATTTCCTTAAACATTTTATTTTAGTTCTAGGTTTATTTTACAGAAGTGGCGCAGAGTAATACAACGTTAATACTTTTTTATGGATCAGAATTATACTAAGAGTATTAATAGTCTTTAGATTAGTTTTATTCCTTTTAATATTTCAGAATTTCCCTTAGATATCATAAACCTATTTTACAAACTGTACTTTGAAGCTAAAAGGTCCAGAATGAGGGATAAGGTGGCATTCACTGTCACAGTTTACATGTTACCTCAACCCTTATCTCATTTATGTAGCATTAGCAAAAAGAAATGCATACAGTCTAATTAAGAAAAGCTATTTATTTTGTCCCTTTATAAGCAATTTTAAAAAAGCCCCCTTCCCAGAAAGCAGAGGAAAAAAACAATGTAAAAGGATACCTACTACTCATTCAGAGCATTATTTTCTCACAATCATACATTGATAAATATAAAGATTTTAGCCTAAATTAAATATTTCATTTTAGCTTTTACAATATTTCTAATATTAATTAAAACAGGAATGAAGGAGAGGAATTTAAACTAGTAAATTATAACTTTTTTCTACAGGAATGCGTCATCTAAATTCAAGGACATCATCTCTAAAAGTCTCCTGATACAGTCAGGACCCCCTGTTGTCTACCAGCTACAGACAAAAAAAGCTGACTTTGGACCTCTGACAAGAAAAACTCTTGGGGAAAGAAACTTGAACAAGGCCAACAGAACGGTGCTGCTGGTGGGTGAAACAGGAGCAGGAAAGTCCACTGTCATTAATTCTCTGGTCAACCACACCATGGGAGTGAAGTTTGAGGATGAAATCTGGTTTCAGATTGTAGAAAGTGAGGAGAGGGGGCAGACTGAAAGCCAGACATCAGATGTAATCGTATACGAGATCTTTGGGTTTGAAGATCAAACTCTGCCGTTCTCCCTGACCATCATCGATACTCCTGGATTTGGAGACACCAGAGGCATTGAAAAAGATCTTATTGTCAGTCAAAGATTGTTTGATTTGTTTCGGTCAGATGAGGGAATTAATGAGATTCACGCTGTGGGTCTGGTGGTGAAGGCCACAGATAATCGAGTGAGTGATCGCCTTTCATATGTCTTCAATTCAGTCATGTCTCTGTTTGGGAAAAACCTGGAGAAAAGCATTGTAGCTCTTGTTACTCACTCAGATGGAAGAACACCCAAAAATGTTCTTCAAGCTCTTGAAGCTACAAAAATAAAATGTGCCAAAAACGAAAAGAATCAACCTATTTACTTCCTTTTTGATAACTCCCAAACTGATGACAGATCAGAGGACACTGAATTCCTAAAAATTGCTACAGAAATTTCAGAGAGAGGAATGAGAGCCTTTACAGCTTTCCTGGAGAGGAAAGCAGCCCAAAAGCTGATAACGACTACGGATGTCCTAAATGAACGCATCAGCCTGACAGCCTGTATCCAAAACCTGCAGGAGAGAATCGTGCTAACTGAGCAGAAACAGAAGGAACTCAAGCAAACCCATGACGCTCTGGTCAAACAAGTAGAAGACATGAAGAAATCTGAGAAAGTCACCGTAGAAGTTGATGTTGTCTACAAAGAAAAGGAGCCTCTTAGAACTAAAAAGGTTTTCAGGCAAAACTTTTTTGAGAAAGCAATGGTTTGCACTATCTGTGAGGAGAACTGCCACTATCCTGGGTGTACAATCAGTCTTAGTCCTCAACATTGTGAGGTCATTAAAAAAGGCCGCTGCACAGTCTGCACCAAGAAATGTCCTGCATCAGCTCATGTGAAGGAAAACTGGAGATACGTTATAAAAACCAAAAAGGTTAAGAAGACTGTAGAAGTTAAAAAAGAGATGCCGTCAGAGATGGTCAACCAGAACAAAAAGTTTGATATTCTTAAAAGTCTTGTAGAAGAAATACAAAAACTGAAAGCAGAAAAGTGCCAGCTTATTGATGAGTCATATCAACATGTTATCAGACTGGAGGAGATCGCCCTCAAAGTTGATTCTGTGTCCACTTTTGTTCACTTGGATTTCTTGATTGAGAAGCTGAAGGAAACCGGAGAGACAAAGAAGCTCAAGAAACTGGAGGAGATGAGAAGCCGAATGGATGAAGGAACTAAATTAGCACTGCAATATTTGTGGAACAGAACAACTACTGTATAAAGAAGTGATGAAGCAAAAGTCACAACACATCAATAACTATCCATAGGTTCAATGGGAAAGTTTCATTAGGCACATTAACCCTGTAAAAAAAAGATGCTTTACAAACTTTGATTAGATTACATTAAAAACACTTCCCATTCTATCTTGATAAATAGAAAACTGTTTAATAATTAAGATAATAAATTGAGTCATCATTTATCAAATAATAGACTTTTGGACTTTTAAATACTTTTTTCTAATCTTTTTTTAATCTTTTTTTTACTTTTATGACTGTCACAACAAATACCACAAAATATTGTGACAATATTTTAACTACATATCAACCATCCCTAGGTTTCAAAATATTGAATATTGTGTTTTTGTTTAACCATCTGTAAATATTTTGTTTTGGGGTGTCAAATTATCACGTTAATTGCGATTAATTAATTATGGCCAAATTTAGTGTACTATGTTTTTTTTAATCGTGTTAATCTAATTGTTAATCTTTAATTTGACTGTTTTTGCATGTGAGTTGTCTTTAAATAAAATCCATTTTTATGCTTTGGGCTTCTTGTGCGTGGTTTGTTAGGGGTTAACCACACCCTGAAGTGGACATCAATTGGCTGTCTGTAGGCCTGCTAATCATGAGCTGACGCTTGCGTTGTAGTAGCGAGGGCAACATGAGTGAGGAGGATAGGTCAGTTGCAGATAGTGTTGCTAATTTAGCGTCTTTGTCGCTATGATTAGCGAGTTTCTAGACCCCTCCAGCGATTCTATTTCAAAAAAGCGAATAGCGAAAAATCTAGCAACTTTTCCTGGGGTTATTGGGGAGTTTTGGGTTAAGCATGCATCCTTGTTACTCTCACTGAGCAGTGGTGCACCCGTGGACTCGTCTCCCGTCTCGTAAAGTTCGGAGGAGGCAGGCAGGCAGTCCTCGTGCTGCAGCACCGCCCGTCCAGGTCCAGCTGGACTCACTCAGCAGATATTTACCCCACCGAGTCCAGAATACTAACGAATCACGCATGCTCGAAGCTGAAGTTGCAGTCAGCACTGGGACTAGTCTCAAAAACAGAAATGTAGATAGCTGGGACTGCACCCATTAAAGTCTGTTAAAAACAATAAATGACTTCATAAAGACACTTTTTGCTATATGTTTGTTCTGCCACAATAATGTAATGAATATAAATGAAAATATCTGAAGATAAGGGCTTTTCTCAGCAATCATTAACTGCAATTAAAAGAGATTAATTAGATTAACTACAGATCATAATTAATTAATCTCAACGTTTTTTATGACAGCAGTGATTTTGTTAAACCAAAAGAAATTAGCTTAGATGAAATTCTTCAAATGTTCTCCAAAACAATCGTGATTTAAAACTTTTTTTTAAAGTGCCATTTTGACTTCAATACATTACTTTTAGCAGTAAGATAGACATAAATGATTGTCTTTCTTTAACTCACTATTTTTTTCCAAGAATATATTGTGGAGTCGCACTAAAGAATGACTGTGACACTGTATATATACTGAGACACCTCAGTTTATGTTGAAACTATCCATTGAACGGAACTGTTATTTTCACAATATCTACCAAGTTACCTTTTATTTATGTTAAACACTTTTCTTCCTGAAATAATCTGTCTTCTCTGAATTAAATATTTGATCAATAAAATCACTTTGCTCCATATGTGCTTACTGGATCTGAGTTTTGAACTTTTACTTTAGACCTCTGTCAGAAATATTCTCTGCAAATTTGTATTTTAGTCATCTATTTTAAACTGCAAGTCTTCTAAATGATATTCCCTCCCTGCATTCCCCTCTAAACTTCCATCAAAGCCTAGAAGAGCAGGAACAGGTCTCATATTCTATCAGTGGGTTTTTGAGTTTTCTTTTGTGCAGTTTTTCAGATATTAGATACAAAGCATGTGTAACATTGCCATCTGAGATTGGCTTTTATATTAGGCACCATTATCCTGCTATATTTGTATTCAATTTAATTTGCAGTTTCAACAATTACAAATCTATACTGGTGTATTTTAAATAAAGCATGTCAATAAACAATCTAAAACACAGATCGATAGAAGGTGGTCTTATGCTTATGTCCTATGTTCCAGTAAACCTCAAAGCAAAGTTAGTGGCTCCAAATATCCATCTTCATCTGCTACATCACCAACTCGTAAACCTACTCCTCTGCCTCGAACTACAGTGACAGCAGCAGATCCCTACTCTCTTGACATCAGCAATCCAACAGTGCGGTATGTAAGGATGAATCCAGCTGATTTCCCTGGAGCAAAAGTTTAAAACATTGATGAGAAGATTCCAGCTTTCCTAACAAACACCGCTAATACCTGTAACCTTATTATCCACGCTAGTCAGAATGAAGACACCTTTGTAAGCTATTTAAATTATTCAGAGACAGAAAGAGAGACAGATCAGGTTTTTTGGGTTTCTCTTTATCTCTGAATTAATCCCCTGCTTTGCTGAGCCGTTATGTGGAGGAGGAGATTTCAGTTTTGGGTTTTGGGCTTCTGTTCTGCCTTAGACATGGTTTATTGCCATAAATCTAAAAATGTCTAAAATGGCTGTGTAGGGGTGTTCCTGTTTGTGATCATATTTTCTTCCTGCTTTAAGTAGATTCACTAGAGCAGGCTGTAAGGCACCATTAAATTGTATTTTATCATCTTTATGCTAATGACATTTACTTGCATTCCTAATTTGGAGTGTCTGATTTTCATAAATTATCTAATTTAACTCACTTTACAGAAATCATGTAGTAGTAATACTTTGACTTTAACCTAAACAGATAAACCAGAAAACTTGATCATAACTAACATTTAAATTTTAGCTGAGTTTAGATGGTTAAAGACTATATATATGTCAGTGCATATTCACAATGTTATACATTTTTGGTTGAAGTTTCAGCTGCTGTGCTGAGTTGAAAAAAGCCTAATATGAAGCTGATTACTTTGATATGGGTAACACCTACTACAAGTATACTCTTGTGATTATTAAGGGTTCCACTTTAGAAAGATGAGTCCCAGACTTAAATACAAAATAGATCAATGTTCCTCTATAAGACATACTTTTCCCATGGTGCACTGGATACATGTTTTTAGTTATTTTAAATCTAATTAGCACCAGTGTAAAAACCCAACAACAATCCCTCTGTAGTATACTAATTATATTTTAGTTTCATATTCTTTCTGTGGTTTTATTATCAATAAGTATGATGACTGGTGTGATAAAGGCTCCATTTATTCAATTGCATCTATTTGATAAAGCACATTTAAAAACAGCACGAGAGCTGACCAAAGTGCTGTACAGGAGTGGCACAAAAAAAAGAAAAGATAAAACAATAAAAGCAGGAACAGGAACATAACAGATAAAACAGCAATAGGGATAGACTAACTCTAGCTAAAATAACTAGGCACTAAAAGCAAGGGAATAAAAGTATGTCTTTAAAGAGTAACTAACCCCCAAAAAACTTTTTTTTGCCTATAAACTGTATAAATGGGTATTTACCAATGCAATCTTTCAGTTTCTGGGGATTCTTTTACATTTTCGTGTAAACTTGTTTAATTATACACTTTTTGGTCTAAAAATGTCTTAGTGCTGCCCTCTTATTTTTGAACGATGGCTACTGCATTTGAATTTTGTGATTGGTGGAGAGCGGTGCATCTCTACGTCACAGGCATTGACTATGTCACAGCAGCCATGGTCTCACAGACACGCCCCGTGGGTTTGGGTATAAAACTATCAGACATACCGCCCCCTGTGGCGAGTTTGGAGTGGGATTCCGTTTTTCAGGTTACCATTATTATCACATTAGCACTTAGTTAGCATAGCTAACATACTGTTTTGAACATTAGCCTATGTTAGCATTACCACTCAGAGACCGGACCCATCCTGTCTCCCTCTCCCTCAGCAGCAGCACCGGCCTTGGGCAGCCTCCCTCTACTCCTCTATCTCCGGTGACGACGAAGGAGATCCGCTGGCTCAGGAAATGATCCCGAGCCAGCGCCGCCAAGGCAGAGGGAGACAGGAGGAGTCCGGTCTCTGAGTGGTGATGCTAACATAGGCTAACATTCAAAACAGATGAATGTTGATCAGATCGATCAGTCGCAAAACTGCCAACGTCGCTTTGGTCACTTTCCATGTTTCAGTGTCAGATTAAGCAAGGTGTCACTGTCCTCCTGAACACACCCCCACGTCCCCTCCTCCACTCATCCTCCACACTTGGCCACGCCCCTCCGTTCTTCCTGGCACTGCCATATTTGTAGAATTTTTCAAATGTTGTCTGGGGGCGGGGTTATGATTTTTCATGGGGTTCAGTTACACTTTAAGCAAGACTTAAAGACTAAAATGGAGGAAGAGAGTCTGTTATCCAACGGGAGTTCATTTCACAATTTTGGAGCACAGAATGTAAACGCTCGTTCACCACGGGATTTGCAGCGTAGGCTCAGAATCTGTAGAAGGTGGAGGTCGCCAGAACGCAGGGTTCTGCCCGGAACATATGCAGTGAGTAGCTCTGTTATATAAATTGGGGCCAAATCATTCAAGGCCTTAAAAACAAACAATAACATTTTAAAACGTATCCGATAGTGCACAGGAACCCAGTGAAGCCTTGCTAAAATCGGAGTAATGTGCTGCCGATGGCCCATATTTGTCAAGAATCTTGCAACTGCATTCTGTATTAACTGGAGGCAGGACAGAGCGGCTTTTGAAATACCAAAAAGAATGGCATTAGAGTAATCCAGCCTTGAGGTGATATAAGCATGAATGGTTTTCTCAAGGTGGTGCCGTTTAAGAATGGGTTTTAATTTGGAAAGACGTCTCAACTGATAAAAACAGGACTTAACCATGTGATTAACATGAGAGTCCATTTTTAAAACCGAATCGATTTTAATACCAAGATTAAGAACTGTTGACTAATTTTAAAAGGGAGTGCAGAAAAATCACGAGCAGAACAGGATGAGCCGTTGGGGGTAAAAACAATAAACTCAGTCTTCTTATCATTTAACTACAAGAAATTGTCAGTCAGCCAGTCCTTAACTTCATCAAGGCAGTCAAGGAACAGTTGGACCGAGGTGAGACCCTTAAGAGGAACATATATCTGGCAATTGTCCGCATAAAGATGGTAATTTATGTTAAATTTACTAAAAATAGATCCCAGCAGAAGAATGTAGAAGCTGAATAGAAGGGGGCCAAGGATAGACCCCTGCGGCACACCCCAGGGGAGAGCAGCAGAGGGAGATGAACAATCATCCATCCTCACCCTAATGGACCTGTCACAAAAGTAAGAATGGAACCAGTCAAGTGCTGATCCCATAATACAAACTACATTTTCAAGACGGGACAAGAAGATGTCATGGTCAACCGTATCAAATGCAGCTGAGAGATCTAGTACCACCAAAACAACATGAAAACCGAAGTCAGTGGCTAAAATAATATCATTAAAAACCCTGACATGAGCGGACTCTGTACTGTGATACCGTCTAAAAACCAGACTGGAGTTTATCTAAAACACCAAGATTGTTTAGGTAAGGCATAACTTGATTATAAACAGCCTTTTCCCAACACTTTCGACAGGAAGGGGAGCTTAGAAATAGGGTGAAAATTCCCATGGACAATTTGGTCTAGGCCAAATTCTTTCAATAGCGGCTGAAGCACAGCATGTTTAAAAGACGTTGGTACAATTCCTGAAAAAAGGCTGGCTATTATTAAGCACAAAAGAGGCAACCACTAGAAGAACCTCCCAGAAAAGTCGAGCCGACACGATGTCATCAGGACATACTGATGGCTTTATGGATGATATTAATCATGTAATTTTATTCAAGCTGCTATTTTACCTTACAGTGCCTTCTAGAGTTAAACGCACTATATATATTCAAGTCACACTTTGTCTTGTGTAAGCTTCAACAATATTTTGTGATGTTACTTTTAACAATTAGTTTTGAAAAGAGGAATTCTGTATATAAGTTTGAAAACAGCCTTGAGTAAGTCTGTTCTTCTTTCAGGAATTCTTCACTGGACAACATGATCTCCGAAAGTACCTTGATCCAATCAGGAAATCCATCTTTTTACCAACTCAGACCAAAGAAATTCAAATCTGAAAAACTAACTAGACTGACTGTAGGTGAAAAAGATGGATGCAAGAGACATAAAACCATCTTACTGGTTGGTGAAACAGGAGCAGGAAAATCCACTTTGATCAATGCACTGGTCAATTATACCATGGGAGTGAAGTTTCAGGATAAGGTCTGGTTTCAAATTGTGGAGGAGGTGGACCATGAAACATCTGAAGTGATCGTGTATGAAATATTTGGTTTTGAAGGTATAACCATACCCTACTCTCTGATTATTATTGATACTCCAGGATTTGGAAGCACTAGAGGTATAGAAAATGATGTTAACATCAGTCAGAGATTATTCCAGTTGTTTCAATCTATGGATGGTGTTCAAGCAATTCATGGAGTGGGTCTGGTGATGAAAGCAAGTGATAATCGACTCAGTGACCGACTGATGTATGTCTTGAATTCAATCATGTCGTTGTTTGGAAAAAACATAGAAGATAACATTGTAGCTCTCATCACCCACTCAAATGGAAGAACACCAAAGAACGTCCTTCAAGCTCTTGAGGTTTCAACCATTAAATGTGCCAGAGATGAGAAGAAACAGCCCGTTTACTTCTTGTTTAACAACTGCCAGAACGAAGACCGGAATGAAGAAGCAGAATACTTAGAAGGGGCCAACAAGATAACAGAGAGAGGATTGACAGAGTTCACTGCCTTTCTGGAAAAGTCTCAACCTAAAAATGTGAAGATAACTGTTGATGTTATAAAAGAACGCAGTAAACTGACAGCCTGCATACAAAATCTGCAGCAAAGAATAATTGAAACTGAACAAAAACAAAATCAAATCCGCCAAATTCAAGATAATCTGAAGAAATATAAAGAAGAGATGAAGAACAATGAACATTTTGCTTTTGAAATCGAGGAGACCTACAAAATCCAAGAACCTATTAAGGCTGGAAACTGGTTTACAGATGCTTATGAAAGAGCTATGTGCTGCACTCGCTGTGAGGAGAACTGTCACTACCCTGGATGCATACTGGCCCCAAGTCCTGCCTTTTGTGATGTCATCAAAGGAGGTCACTGCATCGTTTGTAGTGGAAAGTGTCCCACATCTGATCACGTGAAAGAAAAGTGGAGATATGTGACCAAGACAAGAAAAGTCAAGACAACTGTCAAAGAAATTAAGCAAAAGTATGAAACGAGTAAAACTGAAAGAGAAAAAAACTTGAGCTACTTAGAAAGTCTGGAGGCAAAAATGAAACATCTGACAGCAGAGAAATATCAGCTGTTGGATGAGTCTTACAACCATATCGTCAAACTGGAACAGGTTGCTCTCAAAGTTGATTCAGCATCTACTTTAGTCCACCTGGACTTCCTCATAGAGAAGATGAAAGAGACAAGAGACAAGAGAGTCCGCAAACTTGAAAGAATTAAAAGAAACATGGATGAAGGAAGCAGAGCAGCTTTACAATATCAGCATATTTCTGAAAATCAGATGAGGAAGGGGTCATTAGTTTGACTTATTAGAAGAGAACAAACCTCGAACACGTTTTTTGTTTTCAGAAAGTGAAAAATGTATCATATATAAAAACTAAATTTGGTGGAGGGAAAATCTGGCTCCTTTTCACAAAAAAATAACTTAATAAGTCTGGTTTAATAATAATGCAATAAAACCTTTATGGTAAGCATAAACATGTCTTAGACTTGTATCGTTTTCTTTACGCAGACGGGTGGAGGGTATTTAAGTTACAATGTTTTAGGTAGGAAACATATTTTCAACTCAGTTTTCATAAGTCCTTTGAAAAACAGAAGTATAAAGAATGCATTATGAAACGCTAAAAAAGCTATCCAAGATGCATGGAGCAAATGTGTCCATTACATGCACATAAACAACTGTAAAGACGATGACTGCATCAACAAGTAAAGTGAGCAATAATGTATTTTTGTTTTGTTCTACAAATTCTGACCCATGCAATTGAGTATCCTGGTTTTCCCTGATGGTGTACTTTATGAGAAATGATCAGTTCTGTTATTTTATGCATCACTGATTTAGAAAATCCATGTCAGTGGTGAAGCTGGTTGAAAGGGGGAGTGGTCCGGGGAGGAATTAAAGTTTACTTCAGGTGTTTGACTGCTACATAATAAAAAATAACTACAGGTAATAAAGTCCCTGTTAGTGAGTTATTGCAGCAGCAAGCGAGCGAGTTATGAGGCAGAGAAGAAAAGGCACAATTGGAGAAGAGTGGCCAGAGGCACCGGAGAGAGAATCAGTCACCAATTAAACATGTTGTTTTTAAGGTTTTATGGCCACAGTGGCCTTTATTAACAGATAGCATACAGAAATGGGAGAGATGTGGGGAAAGAAACACTCAGCAAATGTCCATGGGCCGGAGTTGAACCTGGGAGGACCGCTTTGAGGACTGAGGCCTCTGAACATGGGGCGCCCGTCTTAACCACTGCGCCACCCGACGTCCCTCAATTAAACACCTTTAACATGCAATCTGTCACTGATCTAAGTGTAAATTTTAGAATTAAAACATTGCTCTTTCAAAGTACTGGAAAAAAACAAAAGAGCCAGTCTTTTTAACAGCTCTTTGAGGTGAACGGCTCCCAAATGAACGTCTCTCTTCAAAGAGCCATAAATCCCAACACTAAATGCTAGTATTTGACTCATTTTATTGATAGGCTAACTGAGAAATAATGGAGTATAAAGCCAGGCCTGGCTGATTGGTTTTTGTCATTGTGTCCTTAATGTGCATATATGATTCTTAATTTTGTTTTTATACATTTTTCTACCTTTCTTGTGTGATCCTAAATGCTTCTATCATCTGTCACTTTGCTGCTTTTACAGATGAATTTCCCCTTTGTGGTACAATAAAGGATTATTCTGTCTTGGATTGACTGAGAGCAACAACAGCTTGTTTAATTTCAAAAGTATTCAAAGATAAAAACGTAGAAGAGGATTCTACGTTTCTTACTCTCAAGTGTGCAATATTTAAATTTGTCCAAGAATACTTTTAGAAAATCTATAACAAACCTTGGACTTTATATGAATCTCTGAATTTTTTAACCTTTAGGAGTGTTTCAATATTTCCTTTCCTCCCAACAAGTGGAAGAAAACAACCACTGATCTGTTCCACTTTACCAGATTTTCCTAGCGTAGAGCATCTAGATACGTAGATCTACCTGTCACAGCTATCCTTTTAAAAACTGCTTTTATCAAATTTACTTACAAAAAAACATAGGGGTTGGTGTCGGTATTAAAAATAATCTTTAAAAAAATAATCAAGTGACCAGAATCAGAATGAGTACTGTCATCTGAATATCCTACCTATCTTTATATATATATATATATATATATATATTGGCCCTAATATGTAAGGCACGCTGTACACAGTGAGACCATTACGTGGAAAACACAAAATGAGGTGTGTCTATCACCCCCATACAATTGCCTCCCTATCCCTAAAATCTCTTTAGTGAAACAAACACCATATGTATGACATTCACAGAGTCTCTCACAATATCCCTAACTTCCTGAGAGTAGTTATATATACAAAACACAAGGAGACACGCATATATATACATATATACAGGCGACCGATTATCAGACGAATGCCTACCACCTGAGCCTCTGTTATTTCTTTGCACCGCTTCGATATTTTCTCATAAGGAGTTCCAAATGCAAAACCCTAATGCACAGACGTCTGTTGGACTGCTGTGCTCTTATTTGTCTCAACGTTCACAACCTTAGTTTTCCTAACCCTAGCTTTTTGCAACTCTTCAAACAGGTCTCCGTGGTTGTATTGAAAGTGACAGGGGAGATTAGTTGTGTTTCCTCTCACGGTTGCCATAAGTTTTCAACATGTTTTGCAGAGTACCTGTGTTTGGAGAACGTCGTTTCTCTTGGAACCAAAATACTTCCAAAAAAGAGACCATTTATGGCAGTTTACGTTGTCTTTTGCAATACACCAATTGCACAGGCTGATATCTTGATGGCAATACATTTTCCATACATTGTGAAGGCTTAACAGAAACCTTTCATCAGAATATCCTACCTCATTTAAATACAGAGATAGCACATGTTGATGCATGTGATCCATTCATCAGAATACCTACCTTCATAAAATAACACATGGTTTGGAGTATATTTCTAAATAATATCCTACCCAAACTCCCAACTTTAGGCTATTGCAAGAAAGAATTAGTATGTATAGTGAAATCAAAGTTCAGTGTGAATATTTATGTTTAAGAACCAAGGTTTGTTATGAGTAATTAGACCAAATTAGCTTTAAAAGCTAACAGAACAGTTGGCATGTGTTCAAATAACCAGTTAACCCTTTTTTTTTTTTTTTTTTTTTTTTTTTTTACTTTAATTCTTCCATTTCTGGTAGAAACATTGTTTTTGTGGACAACTGTTCTCTCTGGTTTTGAATGCTGTGCAGCTGGAAGGATTTTTGCTGATACTTTATATTTTTGGATTTTTGTTATGATGCGTAACCATGGCAACAAGGTGGTTTACAACTGGCAGCAGCTGATTAACATCACAAAAGCTCAAATAAGACCTCAACTACAGCCACAAAACCCTGATGAGTTGAAAAGGAGACGCCATAGATCCAGAGCATCCTCTACATCAGACTGTCATACAACTACAGAGCGTCTTCAGTCAGAGGCTTCTTCAGATCTGCAGAATGCTACAGGAGATCATCCCTACCCACAGCCATCAGCATCTACAACAAATCTTTGAAGGAACTTGCATAATGAGTTACAACAACATTTAATTTCCCTTTGGGATTAATAAAGTAATTTTGAATTGAATTGAATTTGAATACCAGAAGGAAAAATAAAACACAATTCAAATAAATAATGTTTCAATGATCATTTGCTAAATTAGAAATCAATAAAATTGCTGACAGTGGATTCTTAACATTGTGCTAGCTAGCTATCACAGGGACTGACAGAATAGAGTTACGGACTGCCAAGATGAAATTAAAAAAATCATGTATGGACAGAAAAAGTGGTGGACAGACATACAGTCCGGTGATGTCACATCCGCAATTAGCATCTGAGGTAACAACAAAGAAAATAGTGACCGTGATGCTATTTAGCAAGCCTCTGAATCCTATATTTACCCTTAGATAACATTAATACCAATACTAGCTTGTTTTTAAGCGCTGGCGATGTGCTACAGCCAATCGCGGCGCAAACAGAATGACCTGTATTAAAACACAGCAGAACTAATGTTAGCTAACATCTTAGCATTAGCAGAACTTTTGGCTTTCGCATTAGTAGCTGGGATAACGGAGACACAGTTTAGCCCATTTATAATGACTATGCAGACATCCTTTATGCAGGTTAGTGAGAGAAGATAAAGAGAAAACAGAAAAAATGGTTTATCATAAATTACTGATTATATCCTCTCAGAGAGAGCCTCTTACCTTGAACTGTTCTGATGAACAGGAAAGCACGTTGAGTTCAGTAGGTCCAATGATCAGAGAAGTCGTGGCCACTGCTCTCGATCTGAGGCAAGCGTCTGGCAAGAGTAGTGAACGTAAGTAAGAGCTGCGTTTTCTATGGCGTATCCTTGAAGAGAAACTGCTTCATTGACATAATTAGAGACAGCATCTCATTTTGGAGAATCCTTCTTTAGGATTCTTTCTGCAGGAGGACAGATAGCCGGGGTACACAAACACTACACCATACTTTACTTTGGATCCAAAGTCTTTTTGAAGATGAAGTCTTTTACTCAGCCAGTAGGATCAATATGGTCACACATGTCCTCCCCAATACAGCCTGTGGAGGGCAGCAAACAAAGAGAAGGACCCTGGATAAGATGAACATTTGGAGTCATTGTCCTTATTTCTGGAGAACTAACCTGTGATATGTACTGTATTATATATATATATATATATATATATATATATATATATACACACTCTGAGTTTGTCTCATGCTGTGAGTGAGGCTGCTGCTGGGAGTTTCTATCCAAGGATTTTCACCTGGGAGTTGTGGATTCCACCCCCTTTGTAATTGAACATTCCTGATTACACATGCCTGCAGATCCTCAATCTCTGTTTCAGCTATTTCAATTCTCATCTCGGCTTTTGAGAGCAAAACTCTTACTCCACTGTCTTGATGCAGCACCATCTGATGGTCAATCTGAAACTAGAAATACATTGTAAGTTTCAGCTGCTACAACAAGGTAAACTGACAAAGAACATCTGAAATCTGAGCATCTAGTTAATTTTTTTATGAAGTTGTCTAATTCCTGAACCTTTCCATCACATGTAGGAAGGTTTAAACTATTTAAATTATTCCACTCATCTAAAACCACAACCAACAACCATTTCCATCTCTGCTGAGTTCACAAAGTTTGGGATTCTGACTATCATCTGTGCTGACGCTACAAAAACAACAACAAGCAGTTAGGAAACAATTGCTCAAAGCAACAGGAATCTAACAAATGTGTTTTATTTCCAACTATATATACACACGTATGTTTGACTGTAAATATGTTGCAAACGTGTTATACGTGTTTGTGTAAAAGCAGGTACACAGGTTAAAGGCTCAGCCGTTTGTGAATTAGACCAAATTAGATTTAAAAGCTAACAGAACAATTGGTATGTGTTCAAACAACCAGTTCACAATGCAAAGAAAAAGGAAAAATAAAACACTATTTCAACAAAATAATGTTTCAATGATCAATTGCTAAATTAGAAATCAATAACATTGTTGACAGTTGATTCTTAATGTTGTGCTATCTAGCTATAACAGGGACGGATGTCACATCCAGGATTAGCAGCTGAGCTAACAAAGAAAATAGTGAGTGTGATGCTATTTAGCAACATCTCTGAATCCTATATTTACCCTTAAATAACATTAATACCAGTATTAGCTTGTTTTTAAGCGCTGGCGATGTGCTACAGCCAATCGTGGCGCAAACAGAATGACCTGTATTAAAACACAGCAGAACTAATGTTAGATACCATCTTAGCATTAGCAGAACTTTTGGCTTTCGCATTAGTAGCTGGGATAACGGAGACACAGTTTAGCCCGTTTATAATATATATGCAGGTTAGTGAGAGAAGATGAAGAGAAAACACAGAATAAACTCATGTTGTAGAAGTAAAGTACCTCTTTACCAGTCATCAGGTTCAGGGGTATGTTATCTGTCAAGCACCACAAAGAAAGCAAAGAGAAAATATAATAACTTATTTTATCCTGAATTAATGACCTCTTCCCAGACACAACCTCTTACTGTGAACCGTTCTGATGACAGCAGGTCGAGTTCTGCAGGTCCGATGATCAGAGAATACGTGGCGACCGCGCTCGGTCTAAATGTGAGCGAGATGAAGATGTTGACGCGCTCGTCCTCCACGCTGCAGCCTGTGGAGAGCTGCGCGCAAAGAAAAACAAAAGCTGCTGCGCACATATAGTTTAGTAGATCTGTGATGAGGAGGAGGAGATGCTGTGCATTCTGGGTTTTTACCAGTCTCTGTTTGTAGTTTCCCCAACACACCTGAATCAAATGAATGGCTTGTTATCGGGCCTCTGAGCCAACCTGATGGCATGCTAAAGAGGTAAGCTGTGTTGGAGCAGAGATGAACCTAAAGGCTGCAGGAAAGTAGCAACCGAGGGTTGGAGACCAGCGACCTGAAGTCTAATTTAAAAGTCGTTCTACATTATGAACCCCGCAGAGGCACAAACGGCCACAGATGAACAAAAACCTGCTGATTTCAAACAGGGTGATAAACAAAGTATTGATAGAAGCTTGTTTATAATTAAAAGTGTTTATATATATATATATATATATATATATATATATATATATATATATATATACACTTGTATTTTTTTAGATAGCTTGTGGGATTTACTTTACACTTCTTTTTTCATTCAATTTTTTATTTTTGCTGCTTTTATTTTGTACTGTCCTCGTTCTGCTGTAACACTGCAAATTTCACACTTGTGTGACTGATGAGGGATTATCTTAAGACCCTTTTTGGCTCGCATCAACTATTTTTTTATTTTATTCCTTTCTTGCATTGCAGATGAACAGCAAGGGTCATTCAGCTTTAAGAGACGAAAAGAACCAGAAACACACTTTAACGTGGGGTTTGATGAAGCGTTGTCTAATCTTATCTGAGTTGTTTACTCCCATTCTATCCCCGACCGTATTCTACATACGTACAACTGGTTCTATTACCCGTTGGGTCAGCTGTGGTGTGGGTGTGCTTCAGAGATCCGCTTCAGATTAACAGGGGAATGAGGGAAATTTAATGCAGACGCCTCTAATCAGATTAAATATCATTTGGGAACCTCTAATCCCTCAAACATATAATCTGGAGGAACTGTGTCATCTAAAATGGGTTTTCTCTTGCTGTGTCCTTACCTTTTCAGAACATTTTGTAACACTCGCTCCATTAGAGATAAGTGGACATTTATGACTCTCAGCATAACTGAACCTTCAGATGGTTGTTAATCCATCTTTGTTTTCTACTGACCTTCACCGGTCCTTCCTGTTGGCTCTAACATCTCTAGAGATCTTCTTTCCTTTCATCTGGAGGCTTTGGAGTAAAAGGAAATGGAGTCATGAAGAAGAATCATCTCTTTTTTTTATTTTCAAGTCACAACCAAATGAAAAATAGTTTTTTTGTTGTTTATTTATTGGATACAAGAAAACGAGAAATCTCTTGTTTTCCATATGTTCCATTTTAGTCTCGGATCATAAGAAAATATAAGATGGAAAAACGGACGGCAGGACCGAATTTGATTTTAGCATTTAATTATTTAGGTTGGAAATTGTTCTGCATACAACCTTGGCAGCTGGAACCACACGCCGATTTGATTGCAGACTTTTTCAACATGCCGAAACGTCCTGCATGCTGCAGCAGATGAACGTCCCACTGTGCTCCGAAATGAGCATCAGAAGATCTGAAGAGAATCTCTCAGATGCGACACTAGAGAAGGTTTGGTTGGATCAATATATGAGGAACATTTAGATTTAGATTTCCACAGTTTATGTTGAACATATTGCCATTAAATGTGTTTTTCCATGACAGATCGGAATCGTGTGGTTGGAAGTTCCAGACTGACTATTTATTATCAATGGTTCTGCATGCAGAACACAGAAAGTCAACACACAAACACTCTCTGATGAGGGAACCATAGTCTGGCAGTAATACTGCTTCACATACCATTGTGCTTAATAAAAATCATTTAAGCTGTTCTTTATTCATTAATTTACCTGAATGGTGTTTAAAGATATGCATTCAAAAACGTTTTGACTTATAAAATACTGCTGTGAATAATGTGGTTGGTTACTGTATTTTGTCACTTGTATTTTATTGCTGTTTGAGCCAAAACACCTCATTTTTAGACGATTTATTTTTATTTAGCACGCAGAGCAACTTCTGGCTGGAATAAACCCGACCAATTAAACAAAGTCAAATTCATTCCTGGGGTCCGTTTTTTCATTTCGTATTAATAACCAGGGACTAAAATTGAAAATATAAAAAATAAAACCTTTTTCATTTATTTAAATCCAATATAAAAATATATAAAAAACATTCATTATTTGACTTTTTGATTTGTAGATGTAAATTGAACATGTGAAAAACAGAATGATACACGAATTGCTGACCTTTTTTGTTAAATTTAGCTTATTTTAATTAAAAGAATAAAACATTTACCATGATAATGAGTTAAATTGGTAATATGAACGACAATGGTAAATTAGTTGTTAGCATAATAGGCATGTTTGAAGATTGAACGCCTGGGCTAGTTAGCATTAGCTTAACAGCTAACAGGCTAATGGTGTAAACATGTATCTAGATTCTTGCTGTTCACACAGATTACATTAAGACTCCGTGTTTACTGTCTAATCTTGTACATCATAGTCTTTTGAGAATAATTTCAAGTGTGTGATAAAAATATAAACGATCGTACTTAGCTGTGTCTACTCTGAAGAACAAACGGTCTGGGTTGACGGATCCTGTGTGCAGTTCACACTATCTAACCACCAGGTGGCTCCAAAACAACGTCCCAAATAAACATTTTATTGCTTTATTTCTTTGTTGTTCCATCCGATGCGTTCATTTTATCTTTGAAAATCGGTAATTTAAAAGGCACAACAATGATATTAATGGTAAACCATATGAATAGTAAAGTGAACCGAACAGAAATAAATGTATAAAATATTGCTCACTTTCCCGCCATTTCTGTTAAAGTACAAAGTGCTGGAGATGCCAGTTGTTGACTGCCGTTACATCAAGCAGCCACCAGATGGCACTAAAGCTATATGTACAAGTGAAACGTTGTTCAATTTTATATAAAAACGTTTTTACTAAATAAGTTTAAAAAATAAACTAATCATGAAAGGAAGTTACTTCTACTGCTTTTTTCCCTGTATGCCTCTTTTAGCTTTTTTTATTCAAACAATACTATACTGTTCAAAATGCATAATAAACAATAGCATTTAAAATTATTATCATAGTTGATTTAAACATCTTTATTTTATTTTACTAATTTACGCTTCAATTTATTATCTTTAAGATGACGGAAGGAAGCAGTGGTGTATTTTCCCACGGCCCGTGAACGCAGCCCGTCTCTTTTGGGAATGACGTGTCAGAAAGCCCCGGAAGCTGTCGGCGTCTCCAAAATGGCCTACCAGACCCTCCAGCAGGAATATTTACAGATTCCTGTTGTTACCAGAGCTTACACCACGGCCTGCGTCCTCACCACGGCTGCAGTGGTAAGACCAACCCGAACCGAACCGAACCGAACCGGACCGGACCGGACCGAGTCGGTCAGTCAGTCAGTCAGGGTTCTGCTGGTTCCTGTTGAGCTCCAGATGTTCTGCTTCACATTCGAGTGTGAGCTGGTCATTCTGGAAGTTACCTTTTTGTCTGACGTTGTTCCGAGCGGAGAACACAGTCAGGGTTCTGTTCAGGTTCGGTTAACCCGCTCATAAAGGCAGTCAGAGATTATAACCTGGTTTTATTTAATCTGCGGCTGTTGAGAGAACCTGTTCCCTCCGTCACAGACTGACCCTGAACGCACCATCAGATGTTAAACATCTTTACCTTCAGCCTGACCTCAGGAAGGTTTATTCTCCATTAAATCTGTTTTATTAATTTTATCTTGAATTACTAGTCCTGGATGAGGAGTTCGGGATCAGATCCAGACTGATGGTGACCCGGTTTCCATGGATCTGTTCTGGTTTCAATTCAGATTAATTATAAGCAGATGACATCAGATGTCGTCTCAAGACACTTTACAAGTAAAGTCATTTAAATTCAATCATACAAACATTTCAATCTGTTTAAAGTTTTCTATCTAAGGAATCCCAGCAGATTTCAACGTGTCAATGACTTGAGGTTGTGTCCCGTTGATGCAGACTTTCCAACCACAGCAATCCTTCAGCAATCCCTCATACTGAGCAAGCATGTAGCGACGGTGGAGAGGAAAAACTCCCCTTTAACAGGAAGAAACCTCCAACAGAACCAGGCTCAGTAGGAGCGGTCATCTGCCACGACCGTTTGGGGGTTCAAGAAGACAGAGCAGAGGTCAAAATAACGCCGAGGTTCTTTACGTTATTACTGGAGGCCAATTTAATACCATCCAGATGAAGTGATTGACTAATCAGTTTCTTTATTAGAACTTCTGGTCCAAAGACGGAAACTTCTGTTTTGTCAGAAGTTAAGAGCAAAAAGTTTAGATTCATTCATGTTTTTATGTCTTCCAGACATGCCTGTAATCTACCTAACTGACTGGGTTCATCAGGATTTATGGATAAATATAGTTGTGTATCATCGGCATAGCTGTGGAAATTTATCCCATGCCGTCTAATGATTCTACCAATTGGGAGCATATATATGGTGAACAGAATTGGTCCAAGCACAGAACCCTGTGGAACTCCACAAGTAACCCTTGAGAGTGAAGAAGATTGATCATTTAGATGAACAAACTGGAATCTATCAGACAAATATGATTTAAACCAGCCTAGTGCTGTTCCTTTGATCCCTGCAACATGTTCAAGCCTTTCTAAGAGAATATTATGATGGACTGTGTCAAAAGCAGCACTGAGATCTAACAAAACCAGAACAGACACCAGTCCATTATCTGAGGCCATGAGAATATCATTAGTAACCTTCACCAGTGCTGTTTCAGTGCTATGATGAGCTCTAAAACCTGACTGAAACTCTTCAAACAGCTCGTTACTGTTTAGATGCTCACAGACTTGATTAGCAACTATTTTCTCAAGGACTTTGGATAAGAAAGGAAGGTTAGATATAGGTCTGTAATTCACTAAGTCATCTTGATCAAGGGAAGGTTTCTTGAGTAAAGGTTTAATTACAGCTATTTTAAATTCCTGTGGTACGTATCCGTTTACTAAGGATAGATTCATCATATCCAAAATGAGGCCAGGAACCAAATGGAACACTTCTTTAAATAATTTGGTTGGGATTGGGTCCAACATACAAGTTGAAGATTTAGATGAGGCTAATATTTTTGATAATTCCGAAAGCTCGACTGAATCAAAACAGCCTAAACACAAATGAGGTTCTACAGTCTTTCCGGTGCTGCCTCATTTACTGAGGAAGAAGTAATCATGTTTGGGAGGATGCCAATGATTTTATTTTTAATAGAACTAATTTTATTTATGATGAATCTCATAAAATCATCACTGCTAAGAGCCGGGGGAATAGTTGGCTCAACAGAGCTGTGACTCTGTGTAAGTTTGGCAACTGTACTAAAAAGAAACCTAGGATTGTTTTTATTCGCCTCTATTAATGATGATAAATATGCTGTTCTAGCTTGTCGAAGGGTCTTTTTATACAGCAGTAGACTGTTATTCCAGGTTAAATAGGAATCCTCTAGATGTGTAGAGCGCCATTTTCTCTCCAACTTCCTAGTATTCTGCTTTAAAGTACGCAACTCGGCGTTAAACCAAGGAGTCAGCCTCCTATGGCTAGACACTTTCTTTTTTAAGGGGGCTACACTATCTAATGCCAAACGCAATGAGGACGTAACGCTGTGAACCAGACCATCAATTTCTGAAGGGTTAGAGATAGAATTGCTGCCATCCACTGTGTTACTCTGAGACACTGAGGAAAGTAAGAATGGAACAGATTCTTTAAAAATTGTTACAGCATTGTCTGACAAAGCTCTACTATAATGACATTTTCTTTCAGATTTAAGATGGTCAGTTAAAGTAAATTCAAAAGTTATCAAGAAGTGGTCAGACAGGACAGGGTTATGTGGGTGGACTGTTATTTCCTCACACTCAATACCGTATGTCAGTACAAGGTCCAAAGTGTGTTTACCTGAGTGGGTCGATCCCTGTACTTTTTGAGTAAAGCCAATTGAGTCTAAAATAGCATTAAAGGCTGCATTTAGGCTATCACTTTCAGTATCCACATGAATATTGAAGTCCCCCACTATAATGACCCTATCAGTATTTAATACTAAATCAGATAAAAGATGTGAGATCTGATCCAAGAATTGAGAGTAAGGGCCTGGTGGACGGTACAAAACCACAAACAAACACGCCAGCGTGAATAACAATCTTACTGTATTTACGCTTATCTTTAGCCAGCAGTTTCAGGTAGGATTTGATGTCGCCCGTTCTGGCCCCTGGGAAGCATTTGGTCAATGGTGTCTCTAATGCCACGTTTCTGAATATAGTCGCTTTCACAGTGTAGGAACCTTTTGGAGTTCCGATAACCTTTACTGGAACCAGCCTGTTTTTTGGCGTGTTCAAACATATAGGAACTAGAGACTATGGCCCTCAGTTCCTATAACCGTTTTATCTCTTACTCCAAAGCAGGGTCTTTTCAGAGTCCCATAGGAACTCAAATACATAGGTGTTTGGTGATTGGTAGAACTACGCCCCTTGCCTGAAATGTGCTTCTCTTGGTCCTTCCATTTTAAAAAAGTCCCAGTGCTGTGTTTACAAGATCACAATTTGAGACCGGAGTTTGTGTTGTTTCTGTTCACTTTTTGCGGGTTATGTTTGTATGTAACACGTCAATGTCGCCGACGGTTGCGTCACACATGGTCTCTATCAAGGTTCCCACTCATGTGCGAACGCAAAATGGAAAAGTCCCCATGGGACAAATGGAGCTGCCGTTTACCAGGGTCGGCTTCTCAGTGGGAGGGTTGCTGAGCGGGGAAAATCTGTTAGAAACGTGGACGGGTTGGTGGTGACCAGTGGGCCGGGTTCTAGAACTACGCTTCGTACGTACCGTCACCCAGCAGGCCTGAGTTCCCGGCTGGGCTGGTTCTACTGGAGGACGACGGCTAATGGGCCTCGGCTATCTGCTGGTTTTTCAACAACGCGGAGCCGGGCCTCTAATTCCGATACCCATGATCTGGTTTCCATAGATCTGTTCCAGGTTCTTACTGGTTTCTTACTGGTTTCTCTCACAGCAACTGGAGATTATCACACCGTTTCAGCTCTACTTCAATCCAGACCTGATCCTGAGGAACTACCAGGTGCTGAATCTCTATCACTCATTTACACTTCGACTTGTTCTATTGAATCGGGTCAGAACCGCCACAGCTGAACGATTTTCACTCCTTTTTTTTTTTCTCAGGTATGGCGACTCATCACCAACTTCCTGTTTTTCGGCCCAGTCGGCTTCAACTTCCTGTTCAACATGATATTTCTGTATCCTCCTGGTTTGCATGTTTCTGTTTCGCTGAGGCAGGTGGTTCTGCCTAAGATGTTCTGAAGGTCCGTTTTTAAACGCAGGAATCTGAAGCAGTGAGGGTTAGAGTTGATCATGAAGCTGGACCAGTTTGTGGAGGTTATTTCTTTAACCGCCTGGTTTCAGGTACAGGTATTGCCGGATGCTGGAGGAGGGCTCCTTCAGGGGCCGGACGGCTGACTTTGTCTTCATGTTCCTGTTCGGTGGCCTCCTGATGACCGTATCCTTCCACCAGCCCTGGTTAGGAGGGCAGGAAGCTGTCTGTATGCTCAGAGGTTTCAGAGCAAATCTACAGGAGAAACCACAAGTTTACTTTCACCTGTATGAAGGGAAATCAGGCCAAACTTCTCTGGGTTCGGATCAGAACCACCAGGATTATTTCTTTTCGCTAAAAGCGTCAATAATGACAGAAAGAATCAGTCAGAGATTTCACTGTGTCGCTACAGTAGAAACTGGTGCGCTTCATAAATAGATGACATCATGAGGAAAGATCCTTATGTGGAAATATTGGAGCAACATCTAAAGACATCAGCCAGGAAGTCAAAGCTTGGGTCCAAATGGGTCTTCCAGAGTCAAGGTTCTGGCCGTCACAAAGTCCTGAACTCAGTTCTAGAGAGAATCTGAGGTCAGATCCGAAAAGTGCGAGGAGGCCTAGAAACCTGACCCGGTTCCACCGGTTCTGTCTGGAGGAATGGGCCACAACTCCAGCAAACTATAGTGGGAGGCTGTGGTAGGAGACCCAGAACATCTGACCCAAGTCAGACAGTTTAAAGAGTACTGGTACCAAATACTGAGGAGATGTATGTAAACTTCTGATCCTGAGTAAATAAATCTCTGACAGATTTTTTTCTCTCTCTCTATTGAGGCTTTCAGTGAACATAAATAATTTAGGTGATTCTGACCTGAACCCAGAGAAGTTTGGTCTGATCTACCTTCAGACAGGTGTATGTAAACTTGTGGTTTCCCCCTGTAAATCTGTTGGAGCGATTCTGCGGATCAGGATGAAGTTTGTGTAAAACCCAGACATCCAAGCCTTTAACAGACGCTGAGCAGATCTTCGGCATGTTTGTGAGCCTCGTCTTCCTCGGCCAGGCCTTCACCATCATGCTCGTCTACATCTGGAGTCGAAGGAATCCCAACGTCCGCATGAACTTCTTCGGCCTCCTGAATTTCCAGGCTCCCTTCCTGCCCTGGGTGCTGATGGGATTCTCCCTCCTGCTGGGGAACTCCATCATCATCGACCTCTTAGGTCCGTCTTCCTCCGGCTGCTGACGGGAAGAAGAGAACCGGCGCTGGTTACCAGAACTGATGGGTTCATGTTTATTTTCAGGAATCGCTGTTGGTCACGTTTACTACTTCCTGGAGGACGTTTTCCCCAACCAGCCAGGAGGAGGAAGGTGGCTCAAGACTCCATCAATCATGTAAGTCTTCCTCATTGGCTGAATACTTCATTAACAGTTCAGTTTTTTTGTGTGTGCGCTTACTGAATTTATTATATATACATCATATGTTCTTTTTTCTTTTACATTTTTTTTTCTGCTTCATCTTTTTCACTTTTGATTTTTTTTGACGATTCTTTGAGAATTTTTTTTTTTTTACTGTGCTTTTATTTTTTTATTTGTCATGTTGGATATATTTTAGTTTATTTTTTATTGAAGTGGTTTGTTTTCCTGAACAAGCATCAGATTTCAGTAACTGTATTAAGGATTGCATTAGATTTATTATTCTCTAAATTTAAAGATTACCCAAGTTTTCGTAAATGAAACATAAAATATTTATGCATTTTAATATATCATTGATGTTAATAATGTGGACTAATAAATAATAAATGGGAGGTTTTTACATCTTGAAGTTAATGATTCCCAGGTTTAAATGTTGTAACCAGCTTGTTTCCTTCTGTCCTGATTCCTTTGGTCCTGGTTGTGATCTAGGAGATAAAAATGACTAATATGATTTGTAAAGTTTAAATCAAACATAAATGTTCTAGAGACCAGGAATAATGCGCATAAGTTGCGTATTTTCCTCAGGAAGTCGCTCCTGAATGGATCCTTGCAGCTGCAGAGCTGATGAAGCCTCTGACTAAACTCTTCTTCTTCTTCTGTGAAATCGTTTTGTTCTGCAGCCTCTGAGCAGCTGGAGTGACACGTTTCCTCCTGAAATCGTCTCTGGATCATTTCCCAGTGCAGTTTTCTCCCAGAGTAACTGAGTCGGATCAGAACCAACCTCAGTAATTAAACAGGAGGAAGCTGGAATCAGTGGGATCTGTTTCAAAGACGTCCCCATAGAGTCCAGGATATCTCCTGGTTCTGTCCCTGTGGACTCAGTCAGATTTACCTGTCTGGTCCTAATGTTATGGCTGGTTGAAAGGGCAATGAAAAAAAAGTATTCACACCTTCATTTCCGCTCTGTGACTTTCCAACAACAAGCTTCTGTGTGTTTTATAGTGGGTTTGTTTGTCAGATCAAACGATGCTGAAGGGGAAGGAAGGTGATTCATGGTTTATCTCGGTGTAAAGACGCGGGACGCCAATGTCTGTTTTTTTAATGAGCCGTTCCTTCAGGAAAAGTTTCCTTTGATGCAGATTGTGAAGCCTGATGGAGGAGGACAGTGTTTCATATCCATCTGTGTCCGTTAAACCCATAATCTGGGCTTCATGTGTCTGATATTGTCTCTGTGACTCCTCCCACAGAAAGATGCTGTTCGACACTCCGGAGGAAGACGCCAACTACAACCCTCTGCCTGAGGACCGACCCGGAGGCTTCGCGTGGGGCGAGGGTCAGCGCCTGGGGGGATAAACGTCCTCCCCGAGCGAACGTCGGACGGCCTTCATGGACCTTCCCTGGGGGAGACGAAGGGGACGGAACGTGCTCTTTGTTTTCCACGTGTTTGTTTAGTTCTCGGTGAAGAATGCCAAACAGCCTGAACTGCTTTGGAGGAGACGGTTTTGTTTTTTGTGTTTTTGGGCTTTATCCATCTTCAGAAACTCTTCCTCGATGACGAATCGTCGCTCCGAAGCCGTTTTTAGAAGAAGCGGAGTTCTGGACTGCAGGCAAACCTTGGACAATGAGTCTGTGGGACTCACAAGATGTTTGTCTCCGTCTCAGATTAAAATACTGACGCGTAAAAAAGATTTCAATATAAAACAGAATTTATTCCTTTTTTCATTTCACTTTTTAAACAAATAAATGTGTGCAGCAGCAAACGTTGCTTTGGCTTCATTTGGATAGTTTACATGAACACAGAGTTTAACTGACTGTAGAGGTCACAAACACACCTGATCTGACCTTTGACCTTCAGGAACCACTTTCCTTCATGTGCACACACCCTTCAGATCTGTCAGGTCAAAGTTCAACACTTCTCAGTCCTTGACAGCCATCAGGATTTAGCTGTGGCGCCAACAGAAACCTGGAAGAAGGAAGGACAGAAGGAGGGAAGGATAGGATAGGAGAATACGAGTAAGAAGGGAAGGAAGATCTGATGAACACAAGCAAGGATGGAAAGGACTTGAGGAAAGGAGGAGGTAGGAAACAAGAAAAAGGAATGATGGCATGAAGGAGGGCACAAGTAAAGAGCTAAAGGAAAGAGGAAGGACACAAGGAAGGATAGAAAGGATTTAGGAACAGATGGGGTAGGAAGGAGGAACTGAGAGGAGAGAAGAAATAAAGGAAGAAAGGATGGACACTTAAGGACATAAACAACAAGAGGAGGACACAAAGAAGGGAGGATGCAACAATAAGAATACAAATATTTTCCGTATTATTGGTTTTTTTTTCCATACTTGGAAAATACTGGAATCCATCTCCAACCGTTCCATGATTTTCAAGCCTGCATAGGAAGTAAAAAAAAGTACCTTAAAAATGTCCTTGTTGGACTCTTTAGTGTAGCTAAAACCTTTTAGACGGTGCCAGCTGCTTCCTGGATACCCTGAGCATCAACTTCAGTTTGAATGTCTGTAAAAACACCTCAGAGAATCTCTAGAATAATAATCAGTAAACTTGAATTATTGATGAACATGTTCTGAGTTTTTTTCAGCCAGAGGATGGTTGATCTACAAGGACCGGCTAACTGGGACGATGTCAGCGTCTGATTGGCTGACCAGGCCCTCTGGATGACTCCTTCCCCGGTTAGGTGAACGGGAGACCAGACCAGAGGAGGTCAGGGTCAGCCCCCAGTGTCCTTCAGAGGGATGCATCCTTTCAGCGCAGATGACGCTCGTCTCCATCACCCGACTTGTGCTTCTGGTCATGATCCATACCTCATCAGAGCAGTTCAAATATCTCAGTGACTGCAGGAATGATAAGTTCATCTGCAGGAATGAGGGCATTGCTCTAGATTTACTGTTGTGCTCATGAGAAACGGATACCAGTTGCTGAAATAAGCATCTCAGCAGGAGGAATCAAGGCTCCAGTCGGTTCAATAACAACAAATGATTCTGATGTTGTTTAACAGGTTTAAAAAGCAGCCGTCACTAATATGTTTTATGAAGATGAATCAATCCGATTGTATTCAGAGCAGTTTTCATAGAGCCCAGTGTGGGACGATGTGTTTCAGGAGTTAAAGGATCAATCAGTCACATCAGAAAAACTGAAAATAATAATTATCAGAAAACTTGGATAAAATATCTTATAAAATGAAAAAATCCAATCAGTATTGATGTGAAAGCATAAACATACATGAGTGACAAACCCATCGTTTTTATTTCCTGCTAAATTATCAACATGTATTCAGTAACTAGCTTTTTAAAACAAGATATGTGCTTATACAAGAAGAGTCTCCTCATATCGTTAAGCGAATTTTTAGATATCAAAACACCATTCATTCGCTCCCTCCTGCTGTTCTATTTCGTTTCAACGGAGAGAAACTGCGGTTTCCCACTTTTTCCGGAGGTTTTTAAACGCGTCAGCAGGAGCTCCAGCTTGTTAGCCCCGGTGTAGCAAAGATGCAGCTAGCTCTGAGTAAAACGTTTGGCCAAAAACCAGTTAAATTCCAGCTGGAGGAAGATGGAGACTTTTACATGGTGGGATCAGAGGTATGTCCAGCAGTGGCCACTGGTGCTGAAGGTGTGATTCCCAGTTAAACCAGTCTGGTGGGGTCTCCATCCTGTTGCTAGCTCCTGTTAGCATGCTAGCTACCGTTAGCATGCTAGCTACCGTTAGCATGCTAGCTACCGTTAGCATGCTAACGCAGCTGTAAACAAAGACTTAGTGATTCTGGATTCAGTCTCAGCCCCCAAAAATAGCTAATAAAATCAAATAAAATAAAAACGAAGCTGTGAACTTAATCGGATCGAACCGAACAGCTTGAGATGATTAAAATGTTTATTTTCCAGACTGATGATGATGATTAACGCTGATTTTTGCCGCAGTTTGTCTTTATAGAGACTAAATTATAACCAGGAGTTTATTAGTTTTGTGTCGCTGTTTGAAAGCGGAGTTTAACTCATTAAGAGTTTGTAATACACTCTACATATAAAATTAGCTAATGTTTCACTATTTGAATGAAAATGTCCGTTTTTAGGTGTAAAAGTGAAGGAAACACCAGGTTTCTGTCTTCTGAGGGGTTCAAGAAGTAAAATCGTGTTTTTATTATAGTTAAGAGCATGAATTAGTGTGTATAACAGGAGGCTCTCTTATTGAGCTGAACAATGTAAGCAGATGTGAGATAAAACAGTTTCTGTTAAACTAACTAATGAGTCTTTACTAAGCTCAGTTTAATTTAGACTTAAACCCTGGATGTATTCGTTCCCAGCAGAGATCCAGTTCTGGTTCCTGGGATCTTTTCTGTTTGATGTGTTCAGGTCCTGTAGATTATCTGTGTTTCTGTCCAGGTGGGGAACTACCTGCGGATGTTCAGGGGTTCCCTTTATAAGAGATATCCCTCCTTATGGAGGCGGTTGGCCTCCGTGGAGGAGAGGAAGAAGATCATGGCTTCATCACACGGTGATTTCTTTTATTTCCTTTTAAACGTAATAAAATGTTATTGAATTAAACAGGAGGTAATGAGACGTCTGATTATCATAATGGGATGGTTTAGTTTATTGTTTAATCTGAGGCTGAGTGTCAGGTGGAGCTGGAACAACCAGAAGGTTTCTGTGGCGGCGGGAACTCTGGGAGAAATGACGGATTCTGTGTTTTCTCCTCCCAACAGCCACCAGCGTGACGCTGCTGAAGGCGTCCGAGTGTGAGGAGATCTTCGACGGGAACGACGAGAAGTACAAGGCGGTGTCCATCAGCACGGAGCCGCCGGCTTACCTCAGGTAACCGGACCGGGTCGCTTCACACCAACTAAATAAGTGAAACATACACCAACATTTGGCTGAGCTATAAAATAAACAACAAAAGGTGTAAAATGGAGGTTTTTGTTGTAATTAAGAGGAAGGAAAACAAAGTGATATAATAAACATTATTGATTAAATCTTCCTTCCTGTGCCTCACCATGGAGCTGGATAGTTGTGGATTTATTCCTGATACTCATAAATCTCAGTGTTTAACTAAACAGGGAATTTGCCTGTTTTGATGCTAAGCAGCAGGATTTTCCTCCGTTATCCAGAAGCTCCTGAACTTCCCAGCAGGAACTCGGATTGATCCCGATCTTGTTGCTCTGGTTTGTTCCAGGGAGCAGAAGGCGAAGCGGAGCAGCCAGTGGGTTCCCACCTTACCCAACAGCTCCCACCACCTGGACGCCGTTCCTTCCTCCACCTCCATCAACAGAAACAGGATCGGCCGGGATAAGAAGAGGACGTTCCCTCTGTGGTGGGAATTCTGCCTCCTTCCTGTTTCCCTCTGTTCTACTTCTAACATCAGGAAGTTTATTATTGTTGTCCTGTTCCTCTATCCTCACTTATTTTAGCTGCTTCACTTTAAAAAATCTGCTGATAAAAAATGGCAGAAACTTTGTTTTTAATATTTAGTCAGCAAATAAATCCCAGAAATAAAATACTTTAACAGAATTTTTGTTTTTTTCTCTAAAAATGATTCTTTAAATATAGAACATCTGGACTGGATCAGATCTGGATCTGGACTGGATTTGGATCTGGACTGAATCTGGGTTCCCTCTAGACTAGAGCTGAGCTGGACTGGATCTAAACTGGATCCCAGTACACTACACTATTGTTCCACTGGGGAGGGATAACTGTTTGTATTGTGAAGAGAGTAGGAGGAATCTCTCTGGTCGAGCTATGGCAGACCATTTTATCATTTTATCATGACATCATCTTTATCCTGCGTTGGAAGGAAGGATGAAGAAGAAGAAATCAGGAATCTAGAATAATCCGGTTCTTGGATCTTTTAATCAGATGTCTTCTTGAAGATCCTTTAGATCCAGTTGGAGCCTTCAGTCCATCAAAGTTCTCCAGAACTCTCAGACTCTGGGAACATCTACGATCCACAGACCCTTCAGGTGATAATCTGTCAGAGTTGGTTCTGGACTCTGACCCGGTTCTGACCCGGCTCTCATGAAGTCATTATCTGGAGACCCAGAAAGTTTTAGACCAAAACTGACTGATGGTTGGAGCTACTCAGGATTACATCCACGTTGACAAAGAGTAACCCCTCAGGATGATACTGCCACCACCGTGTTTTATTCTAGGCATGGTGTTCCTTTTAGAACGGTTTTAGTTTGATTCTTCGGAGCAGAACATGTTCTGGTTCTGGGAGATGTCAGCCAGGTCCGGATGTGTTCTGTAGAGGAAAATAGTTCTGGTTTTCATCAGAACTCCTCAAAGGGAGATAAATGGAGAGATGAGTCTGGTTCTGTGTGACTCTGGAAGCAGATAAAGGTTTTAGAACGAGTTCATCTCAGAACGATCTGAGGACATCGGCTGAACTTCATTCAGGTTCATCAGATCCAGAACTCAGAAGGTTCTGGATCTCTAAGATTTACGGTTCCATCCGGTTCTCTAAGATCTACGGTTCTATCTGGTTCTCTAAGATCTAAGGTTCCATCTGGTTCTCTAATCTCTATGGTTCCATCTTGTTCTCTAAGATGTACGGTTCCATCTGGTTCTCTAAGATGTACGGTTCTATCTGGTTCTCTAAGATCTATGGTTCCGTCTGGTTCTCTAAGATCTACGGTTCCATCTGGTTCTCTAAGATCTACGGTTCTATCTGGTTCTCTAAGATCTACGGTTCTATCTGGTTCTCTAAGATCTACGGTTCCGTCTGGTTCTCTAAGATCTACGGTTCCGTCTGGTTCTCTAAGATCTACGGTTCCGTCTTGTTCTCTAAGATCTACGGTTCCGTCTTGTTCTCTAAGATCTACGGTTCCGTCTTGTTCTCTAAGATCTACGGTTCCGTCTTGTTCTCTAAGATCTACGGTTCCGTCTGGTTCTCTAAGATCTACGGTTCCGTCTGGCTCTCTAAGATCTACGGTTCTATCTTGTTCTCTAAGATCTACGGTTCTATCTGGTTCTCTAAGATCTACGGTTCCATCTGGTACTCTAAGATCTACGGTTCCATCTGGTTCTCTAATCTCTATGGTTCCGTCTTGTTCTCTAAGATCTACGGTTCCGTCTGGTTCTCTAAGATCTACGGTTCCGTCTGGTTCTCTAAGATCTACGGTTCCGTCTTGTTCTCTAAGATCTACGGTTCCGTCTTGTTCTCTAAGATCTACGGTTCCGTCTTGTTCTCTAAGATCTACGGTTCCGTCTTGTTCTCTAAGATCTACGGTTCCGTCTTGTTCTCTAAGATCTACGGTTCCGTCTTGTTCTCTAAGATCTACGGTTCCGTCTTGTTCTCTAAGATCTACGGTTCCGTCTTGTTCTCTAAGATCTACGGTTCCGTCTGGTTCTCTAAGATCTACGGTTCCGTCTTGTTCTCTAAGATCTACGGTTCCGTCTTGTTCTCTAAGATCTACGGTTCCGTCTTGTTCTCTAAGATCTACGGTTCCGTCTGGTTCTCTAAGATCTACGGTTCCGTCTGGCTCTCTAAGATCTACGGTTCCGTCTGGCTCTCTAAGATCTACGGTTCTATCTTGTTCTCTAAGATCTACGGTTCTATCTGGTTCTCTAAGATCTACGGTTCTATCTGGTTCTCTAAGATCTACGGTTCTATCTGGTTCTCTAAGATCTACGGTTCTATCTGGTTCTCTAAGATCTACGGTTCTATCTGGTTCTCTAATCTCTATGGTTCCGTCTTGTTCTCTAAGATCTACGGTTCCGTCTTGTTCTCTAAGATCTACGGTTCTGTCTGGTTCTCTAAGATCTACGGTTCCGTCTCTTCCAGCTTCGATGACCACGATCCGGCGGTGATCCATGAGAACGCGGCGCAGCTGGAAGCTCTGGTTCCGATCCGTCTGGACATGGAGATCGATGGCCAGAAACTGAGAGACGCCTTCACCTGGAACATGAACGGTAGACGGACCAGAAGCAGAACCAGAAGCAGAACCCGCCTGGCTCTGCCGGCTCCTCTGACGTTCCTCTGCTCGTTCCTCAGAGAAGCTGATGACTCCGGAGATGTTTGCAGAGATCCTGTGTGACGACCTGGACCTGAACCCGCTGGTGTTCGTCCCGGCCGTGGCGTCCGCCATCCGCCAGCAGATCGAGTCGTATCCCACCGACGGCATCCTGGAGGAGCAGGCGGACCAGAGGGTCATCATCAAGGTGGGTCCGGCGCCGTCCGAGCCAGAACCGGAACCAGAACCAGAAGCGTGCGTCTCACAGCGTGTCTCTCTGCCCTGCAGCTGAACATCCACGTGGGGAACATCTCCCTGGTGGACCAGTTCGAGTGGGACATGTCTGAGAAGGAGAACTCCCCGGAGTCGTTCGCCCTGAAGCTGTGCTCCGAGCTGGGTCTGGGCGGAGAGTTCGTCACCACCATCGCCTACAGCATCCGGGGTCAGCTCAGCTGGCACCAGAGGACCTACGCCTTCAGGTGACTGGCTCTGGGCCCGTCTCCATGGTAACGGGGACCGGGTTCTGACCACGCTGTCTCCTCTGCCCAGTGAGAACCGCCTCTCCACCGTAGAGATCGCCATCCGAGGCACGGGAGACGCCGACCAGTGGTGCCCCCTGCTGGAGACGCTGACAGACGCAGAGATGGAGAAGAAGATTCGAGACCAGGACAGGAACACCAGGTGAGGCGAAGACGCCTAGATGTCAAAAGTATTCATTCATCCCTCAAGCACAACGGTTTAACAACAACAAAAATGCTGCTTTATAAACTACTTAAAGGATTAAAGTAATGCAAGTAAAAAATAATGTAATTAAGGAGAAAAACTAGTGCTGCGTTGAAAAAAAATCATTTTAATGGTTTAACATTGGTTGCCCTTTTTTTACAGCTAAAATAGGAAGGTAAAGTCCAGACGGCCATTTTAAGGCTGAGGTCCAGTATTTCCCTGAACTGTAACGCCACCCAGTGTTGCATCATTGCATTACAGCCATATAATTAAAGTAACCCTTCAACCACAAACATTTTTAATAGCACCGACTCGTATCAATATCAAATCGGATCGTTCTAATCGATTCTAACTCTTGAGAATCTGAATTGATTCTTGATATTTGAATCGATACCCAGCTCTACCAAAACTATTTTCACTAAAGGCCATAATGTTACATAAAAACGTTAATATAGAAATACACTATTCTACCTGTTTTATCTGCATATTTATCCATTAGAAATTAATTGATTTTAGTGCAATATAAACACATTAAAGAACCATATGTGGACTACTGAGCATTAATACGCGTTTTATGGAGTAGAAGATATGATGACTAGTTTATAACTGTTGTAACGCTGCATTAGCTCGAGTCTCTGACACAAACCACTTCATAGTCCAGCCAAATACAGCCGTGGCAGAGGTCAAAGGTCAGCTACACTAAAAATGTCTTCATTTTACGCGTGTCTTCCACACGGTTTAAATAGTTTTATATTTAGTTTTTAATTAGTTCACCTCATTACAACAGAAAGAAGAAGACTCAAGATAAACTAATATCTATATAGTTTTCTTTCCTTCTGTAGGAGCTACTTGTATTTAAATATATTATATAATCTAATAATATATAGAATTATTTTAAATAGTAAGAAGAAAAGTCTTACAACCTGAGCACAGACAGAATTGTGCGGCCCCCCCCTGCAGTCCCTAGTGACCCCCTTGGGGCCCCCGGACCTCAGGTTGGGAACCGCTGTTCTAGAGGCTGAATCTGCATCTCTGGAACTACAAGCTCCACTTCAGTCAGAGTTCGGAAATCTGGGAACATTTGTCTGATTGAAGTGATCAGGATTCAGAAAGACTCTCTGAACAGCTTCCTGTGGCTTCAGCAGCATGGGTTGTCGGCACGACTCCCCGCTCTGTAACCAGCTGCCCCGCTCACTGTCATGATGCTCAGATGCCTTCATGGGAATCTTTTTATTATTTTACTTACCCGTATAAAGTTATAAATATCAACGCGTCTCCATAAAGTGGTCAGGGATGTTAAATGTAATCTAAAATACTCGGACAGAAACGGACAAATATTCAGTTAATGTGTCCGAAGTGGGATCGCATAGAAACGGGTGTCAGAATAATAGATGTTTAAAATGATTATCAAACCTCAATCAATTTATCTGGAAAGGGTTTTTTTTGTCTTTGTGTTTTTTAACTGTATAACAAGTCGAAATGAAACAGGAGGAACGAGGCTGTTTTTAAAATCTAAGGAGTAGAAGTAAAAAGTAGACAAATCTATAATTACTCCAGTGAAGTATAAATACCCTAATATACCCTGTATACTTAATTAAGGTAGTAAAGTATTTGTACTTGGTTACTTGACACCTTTGTCAGGAACCGATCCCGCCCAGAAGTTTGAGCTTCTCTCCACTCGCTGACCGCATCATCACTAGTTCTGCAGCTTCCTTCTGATCGTTTAGTCGGGTCTGGCTCCCAGCTTCTGCAGGTTTTACTGGTCGTTTAGTCGGGTCTGGAAGTTCTGCAGGTTTTACAGATCGTTTAGTCGGATCTGGAAGTTCTGCAGGTTTTACTGGTCGTTTAGTCGGGTCTGGAAGTTCTTCAGGTTTTACTGGTTGTTTAGTCGGGTCTGGAAGTTCTGCAGGTTTTACAGATCGTTTAGTCGGATCTGGAAGTTCTGCAGGTTTTACTGGTCGTTTAGTCGGGTCTGGAAGTTCTTCAGGTTTTACTGGTTGTTTAGTCGGGTCTGGAAGTTCTGCAGGTTTTACAGATCGTTTAGTCGGATCTGGAAGTTCTGCAGGTTTTACTGGTCGTTTAGTCGGGTCTGGAAGTTCTGCAGGTTTTACAGATCGTTTAGTCGGGTCTGGAAGTTCTGCAGGTTTTACAGATCGTTTAGTCGGATCTGGAAGTTCTGCAGGTTTTACTGGTCGTTTAGTCGGGTCTGGAAGTTCTGCAGGTTTTACTGGTCGTTTAGTCGGGTCTGGAAGTTCTGCAGGTTTTACTGATCGTCCTTCAGCAGGAGACCAGTTATCATACGGTCTCTAGTAAAAACTATTCACACCCTGAACCATTTCCATGTTCTGTCCCGATGGAACCAGGAGCTTCAGTCCAATAGGAGCAGAGCTGGAGTGGAAGGAAAATGATTCAAAATAAAACTCTATAGAGTGTTTTAATATTCATCCCCTGAGTCAGAACTTTGTAGAACCTCTGCAGGTCCGTTTGTCTCTATGCAGGTTGGAGGTTTCTGATCCTTCTCCTTCCCTAAACATCTCCAGCCCAGTCAGACTGGATGGAGAACATTCTCAGCTTGATTTAGTTCTGGACTTTGACTAGGCCATATGGTAACGTTTCTGATGCTGGATGTTTAGGTGTCCGCCACCCGAGCATCAGCTCCTCAGTTTTCCTTCTTCTGTTACAGTATCTGCTGCTTCTTGTTCGTTGAAGTTTCTGTTTGAAAACGTTCAGGAGATCTGAACGCTTCTGTAAGACGAGCAGCAATGCTCCTAACTCCGGGTCAGAACCGGCGTTGAACCGACAACCTTCTAACTGCTCCATGAACAATATCTGATTTCTGGTTGTTTGTTTGCAGGCGAATGCGACGTCTGGCCAACACCGTCCCCTCCTGGTAGAGACGATGAAGCTGGACCGCCTCGCCCCACTGGAGACCATCCTCTGCAGCTCGTTTAGTTAGTTCTGATCCAGAACCTCACGTCTCTCTGCTGTGGGGCCGCTTCACCACCACGATGTATTACCATGGCAACAGATGCTGGACACTTGATCCGCTCGGTGTGGCGCGTTCAGATGACTGAGATCCTTCCTATTGGACCCTGGACCGGACGGTTCTGATCAAACAGGCAACACCGTTGTTCTAAAGGTTCCCCGCTTCTCATCTTGGATCAAACAGGAACTCATCTCAGAGCCGACATTAACACTATAAATATTCATCCATAATGTGACACGGTTCTGGTCTGTGAGGCTGGGCTCAGCCCGGTTCTGATCCGTTAGTGTAGGAGTGCATGCAGACTCATGTTTGGTTTCATGGTGCTGACTGGACCAGATGTTCCTGAATGAGGAGACGATGTTCTGATGGATCAGCTTCATGTTTTCTTCTGTTCATCGTCGGAACTTATAGACCGATTTATACAAAACAATAAAAACATAAACCAGAGTATTACTGAGTCGTACCGTAGTATTACTGAGTCGTACCGTAGTATTACTGAGTCGTACCGTAGTATTACTGAGTCGTACCGTAGTATTACTGAGTCGTACCGTAGTATTACTGAGTCGTACCGTAGTATTACTGAGTCGTACCGTAGTATTACTGAGTCGTACCGTAGTATTACTGTCATACCGTAGTATTACTGAGTCGTACCGTAGTATTACTGAGTCGTACCGTAGTATTACTGTCATACCGTAGTATTACTGAGTCGTACCGTAGTATTACTGAGTCGTACCGTAGTATTACTGAGTCGTACCGTAGTATTACTGAGTCGTACCGTAGTATTACTGAGTCGTACCGTAGTATTACTGAGTCGTACCGTAGTATTACTGAGTCGTACCGTAGTATTACTGAGTCGTACCGTAGTATTACTGAGTCGTACCGTAGTATTACTGAGTCGTACCGTAGTATTACTGAGTCGTACCGTAGTATTACTGAGTCGTACCGTAGTATTACTGTCATACCGTAGTATTACTGAGTCGTACCGTAGTATTACTGGGTCGTACCGCAGTATTACTGAGTCTTACCGTAGTATTACTCAGTAGTATCGTAGTATTACTGAGTCGTACCGTAGTATTACTGTCATACCGTAGTATTACTGAGTCGTACCGTAGTATTACTGAGTCGTACCGTAGTATTACTGAGTCGTACCGTAGTATTACTGTCATACCGTAGTATTACTGAGTCGTACCGTAGTATTACTGAGTCGTACCGTAGTATTACTGAGTCGTACCGTAGTATTACTGAGTCGTACCGTAGTATTACTGTCATACCGTAGTATTACTGAGTCGTACCGTAGTATTACTGAGTCGTACCGTAGTATTACTGTCATACCGTAGTATTACTGAGTCGTACCGTAGTATTACTGAGTCGTACCGTAGTATTACTGAGTCGTACCGTAGTATTACTGAGTCGTACCGTAGTATTACTGAGTCGTACCGTAGTATTAATGGGTCGTACCGTAGTATTACTGAGTCGTACCGTAGTATTACTGAGTCGTACCGTAGTATTACTGAGTCGTACCGTAGTATTACTGAGTCGTACCGTAGTATTACTGAGTAGTATCGTAGTATTACTGGGTCGTACCGTATTATTACTGTCGTACCTTAGTGTTACTGGGTCGTACCCGAATATCACTGAGATTATTAAAATATTACTGAGTTTATTAAAATATTACTGAGGTAATTGAAGTATCACTGAGTTTATTGAAGTATCACTGAGTTTATTGAAGTATCACTGAGGTAATTGGAGTATCACTGAGGTAATTAAAGTATCACTGAGGTAATTAAAGTATCACTGAGGTAATTGGAGTATCACTGATCTAATTGAAGTATCACTGAGGTAACTGAAGTATCACTGAGGTAACTGAAGTATCACTGAGGTAACTGAAGTATCACTGAGGTAATTGGAGTATCACTGAGGTAATTGGAGTATCACTGAGGTAATTGGAGTATCACTGAGGTAATTGGAGTATCACTGAGGTAATTGGAGTATCACTGAGGTAATTGAAGTATCACTGAGTTTATTGAAGTATCACTGAGTTTATTGAAGTATCACTGAGGTAATTGAAGTATCACTGATCTAATTGAAGTATCACTGATCTAACTGAAGTATCACTGAGGTAACTGAAGTATCACTGAGTTTATTGAAGTATCACTGAGGTAATTGAAGTATCACTGAGGTAATTGAAGTATCACTGAGGTAATTGAAGTTTTACTGAGTTTATTGAAGTATTACTAAGTTATACTGTAGCTTCTATCACCAGACTGATATTCAGGAACTGTTCCTGTCTGATTCCTCCGTATCATCATCAGTGGACCATCCTGTCTGAGGTCAGTGAGTTCGAGTGAACTTCAGTCCATGTGAATTCAGACTGCAGCTCCTTTCTCGCCGGTTCTTTCAGGAACGGGTTTATTGTCCGTTCAGCTTTCCCTTTATTTCAGTGTTCAGCAGCGCTGCTCAGGACTGATCCAGCTCAATGTGCCTATTCTTTTTTCCCCTCCTTTCTGCTGTCATTAATATGTTATAAAAATGGTTAAATATTAGTATTTAGGATTATAATCCAGCGTGAAACCAAGCAGTCCAAATGAACCAGCTCTGAAGTTCAGACCTGTGTGGTTCTGGTGCGATCCATTGACCTAAAAGTCAAATCTTGAATTAGGGAATGAACGCTAACCAGTTTTACTGCATTCCAGTTGCGAGTTGAAAACCAGTGCGTTTTGTTCACAATCAGTGGCTCGGTGACAGGCTAGCTACTGTTAGCATTAGCGGCTCATAAGGTATTTCCAGCTTTCTATGAGTTAAAAGATCAAAACAAGTTCGGCAGTAAAGCTTGAACAGTTCTGGGTTTTCTGATTTAATGAGATAAGCCATCAGATGTTTATACTGGAACAGTGACTGTGTTTTATATTGGCTTTGTTTGGGGTTAAATATAAAAAAACAGGACGCTGAAAGAACCGCTGAGCCGAGCTAAATGAACCGGATCTCAGTCTGGAGCTGGAATTCCCACCATCAATGCGGCCCTTGTTTTTCTGCTGTAATCTCGCGTTAAACAGCGAGACTAGTAGAAGCCGGTTTGGCGCAGTCAGCGGACAGTTAATGAGCGCTAAATTAATCAGTTTTAATTAAAAAGCCGCAGAATTTGATCCAGGTTCGGGTGAATTCGGGTTTAGTTCGGAGACAGCGGATAATCTGATCAGTTTAAACCGGTTTTAACGTGTTTCACCGGCCGCTGGAGGCGCCGACAACCTAGATTATTATCCCACTAACGGAGCGCTTGTTTTGGACTAAATCCACTGAGGAGGTATTCTGAGAACCGGACCAGAACCGAACAGCTTCCGCTCGGTGATTCTGAGCGTCTGATCCGGGTCAGACGACCGGTTCTGGTTGATATTCCAAAAGCTGAGCTTGGATTTCTCTGGAGCAGATGGAGGACATGTGACGTGGTGCTCGTCCCTCCATCAGTCCGATCCTCCTCCTCCTGCAGCGGTTCGGCCCGGTTCAGTCGGAACCTCATGATCCAGCCGCAGGGAACCCGTCTGCTCGCTGGTGTGTTCTGCCAGTGTCGGTCCGCGGAGACCCACGCCGGGGTGGACCCGGGCGGAGGGTGTGGGCCCCCTCCCTCGGTCAGCCTGCAGCCCGCCTCTCTGGACTCCCGGTCCGGTTCGGACATCCTGGACCAGCCGTGTGACATGTGCGGAGGTCCGGACCAGGAGCACCGGCTGAAGGTTCTGTTCGAAATCCTGGATGTGAACGGGGACGGCGGGATCTGCGTGAACGACCTGACCATCGGGCTGAAGAAGCTGGGGGTCCACCGAACCGAACATGAGCTGAGGGTAAGAGGACGGGTTCTGGTTCTGGTTAGAGCAGAAAGTGTGGTTCTGTCCGGTTGAAAGCGGGCGGGGTGGGAGCGGGTCAGGTTACTGTGGACGTGCGGGTCGTGTTGGACCTGCTGAGCAGAAACATCCAGTCGGTTTAATGTACCAGCTGACCCAAACTGATCCGGAACGTTTATTCTAGTCTCGGTACCACACTTTAACAGAGTTCTGCTTTTTAAACCTGAATAGTTCATTAACATGTTTAAAACTAATTTAAAAATGACGTCATGTTACTCGGCCACGCCCCCAGAATCGGAACCAGGGGACCCAGAAGGTTCTCCAGAACCTCATGTCCAGGAAGCTGCTTTCTGCCCTGGTTCTCAGCTGTGAGGTCCAAACCCTGCTGGTTCTGATTGGTTCCCCCATCGGACCAACTCAGCACAGATCTCATAGCGGTTCTGGTTTAGAACCAAAGTAAACTCTCTGATTCTATCATAGACGATGTTGTGACGTAAATCCAGAAAGGTTCCCAGGGTAGAAAGTCACCCCAGGAGGCGGGGCTTACTGCTGGAGTGTTCTGGTAAGGTTAAAGGTCAGATCCGGAGTGATGAGTTGGCTAGCAGAACCTACAGGCCCGGTGTCGGTACCAGATCTGCTCCGGGGGGCCTGCACCTAATTATGACATCATATGACATGAATGGCTGGACATTAGTACGTTGACTTTATGGACCAAATAGCAAAAATACAACAAACAAAATGAAATATGCAGAAGAATTCAACAGATACAAACAGGTGGATTTTATATAAATACTGTAGATGTATGAATTGTTTGGAGAGCCTTTTGCTTGATAGTCTGATATTGATTTGATGTATAGTTAAACATTTCTCATCTTTTTGGGGTATTCTAAAAATTAAACCAGAAGAAAACATTTTTCCATCGTAAGGGAAAATCCGTCAAAATACGGTTAATAACATTATAAACTCTTTCCTAAGCCGATGTGTGAAAGAGCAGAACCAGAAAAGAAGAGTCACGTTTTCTTCATGATCCCCACAGAAGCTGTTTGTCTCTTTTACATTTCACCATATAGCGCTTGGCAGGGTTAAAAATGGGGCACAATGTAGTTTGTCCGAGTGGTGTTGCCGTAGTGAGACGTTATCAGCAGGCGCAGGAACCCCGAGTAGATCTGGTAGCTACACCTGTTCACCGCTGAGCGCATCGCTCTCAGCTAAATGGAAGTAGGCGGCGTCTGGACTCAGGCTGGTCCATTCATGGATACTACTTCCTGATCCGGTCCTTGTTACTTCCTCATCTGATCCACATTACTTCCTCATCCGGTCCTCCTTACATCCTGATCCGGTCCTCCTTACATCCTGATCCGGTCCTTGTTACTTCCTCATCTGATCCACATTACTTCCTCATCCAGTCCTCCTTACTTCCTGATCCGGTCCTTGTTACTTCCTTATCTGATCCACATTACTTCCTCATCTGGTCCTCCTTACTTCCTGATCCGGTCCTCGCTACTTCCTCATCCGGTCCACTTTACTTCCTGATCCGGTCCGCTTTACTTCCTGATCCGGTCCGCTTTACTTCCTGATCTGGTCCTCGTTACTTCCTGATCTGTTCCTCTTTACTTCCTGATCTGTTCCACTTTACTTCCTTATCCGGTCCTCTGTACTTCCTGATCCGGTCTTCTTTACTTCCTGGTCCGGTCCTGGTTACTTCCTGATCCTGTCCTGGTTACTTCCTGATCCTGTCCTGGTTACTTCCTGATCCTGTCCTGGTTACTTCCTGATCCGGTCCTGGTTACTTCCTGATCTGGTCCTGATTACTTCCTGATCTGGTACTCGTTACTTCCTGATCCGCTCCTTGATCCTTCCTGATCTGGTCCTCTTTACTTCCTGATCCGGTCCTGGTTACTTCCTGATCCGATCCTCTTTACTTCCTGATCTGGTACTCCTCACTTCCTGATCCGGTCCTTGTTACTTCCTCATCTGATCCACATTACTTCCTCATCTGGTCCTCCTTACTTCCTGATCCGGTCCTCGCTACTTCCTCATCCGGGCCACTTTACTTCCTGATCCGGTCCTCTTTACTTCCTGATCCGGTCCTCGTTACTTTCTGATCCGATCCTGGTTACTTCCTGATTGGGTCCTGGTTACTTCCTGATCCGGTCCTCTTTACTTCCTGATCCGGTCCTGGTTACTTCCTGATCCGGTCCGCTTTACTTCCTGATCGGGTCCTCCTTACATCCTGATCCGGTCCTTGTTACTTCCTCATCTGATCCACATTACTTCCTCATCCAGTCCTCCTTACTTCCTGATCCGGTCCTTGTTACTTCCTTATCTGATCCACATTACTTCCTCATCTGGTCCTCCTTACTTCCTGATCCGGTCCTCGCTACTTCCTCATCCGGTCCACTTTACTTCCTGATCCGGTCCGCTTTACTTTCTGATCCGGTCCGCTTTACTTCCTGATTTGGTCCTCGTTACTTCCTGATCTGGTCCTCTTTACTTCCTGATCCGGTCCTCTGTACTTCCTGATCTGTTCCTCTTTACTTCCTGATCCGGTCCTCTGTACTTCCTGATCCGGTCTTCTTTACTTCCTGATCCGGTCCTGGTTACTTCCTGGTCCGGTCCTGGTTACTTCCTGATCCGGTCCTGGTTACTTCCTGATCCGGTCCTGGTTACTTCCTGATCCGGTCCTGGTTACTTCATGTTTTCCCTCGGTGACCCCGCTGACCTCTGGTTGCTGACTGCAGGTCTTGTGACCGACTGTTGGTCAATATTCGCCTCTAGGTTAAACTGTCAGCAGCCTGAAACTGGATCCAACCGGTTCAGAACATTCTGGATCCTGCAGAGCCGGGTCTGATAAATGAAGAAGAACCAGAAACTACCAGTCTTCCTCACCAGAACCTGCTGATCGGACCGGAAGGTTCTGATGTTCCAGGTTAGTTCCAGGAACTCCCTCATTCCTTTAGTTTCTCAGCAGAAGGAATTCTGTCTGTTTGGACGTTCTGGTTCCTGGATGCTGACGGTTCTTTTGGACCGAATCCGACTCGGTGCAGCAGGACGATCCGAGGAGGAGGAGGAGGAGGAGGAAGAAGAGGAAGAGTGACGAAGGGGAAACCCTGCAGTTCACCCCTCCCCCTCCTCTTCCTCTGACGCACCGGATCGTCCCCACGCTGAGATGCCGGCCAGTCATTGGCTGATCCTGGGAGTGACTCGGCAGTGTGGGCCGAGCTGATTGGCCGGGCCGGGCTGCAGTGAGGATGCAGCTCTCTGGAGGATGACTGTGCTGAGTTTCAGCTGCTGAATAAGGATCAGGTGTTCCTGATCATCTGGGAACATTCAGTCTCTTCCCTCCTCCTGGACCTGGAGCTGCTTTCAGGATGCTCCAGGAGTTCCTGACGTTCCTCGGCCGATCGGTCCTCGGCTCGGCTCTCGGTGAGCCGGAGGAAAGCCGGTCTGCAGAGGAGCAACAGAACGAGGAAGCTGGAAGCTGTGAGATGCTGCAGCTTGTTCTCCGGAGAAAAGCGTCCAGCAGTGAGGACGACGATCCGAACCATTCTGCTCCAAGGAAGACCAGGATCTTAATCCTGACGGCGGCGCCTCCGGACCTCCAGCAGGTACTGGAACACCTGATCCGGATTCCTCCCGGGATCCAGCCTCCCTGAAGGTCTTTCAGTTCAGCCCGGTCCTGGAAGCGGACCGACCACAGGGGAATCTGGCAAGGAAAGGAGTGGAGGAGAAAATCTGGTGGAAGGAAAACAGACCGAGCAGCTCAACCTGCAGCCAGATCCTGCAGCTTGGGTCAAAGGCTAAAGATACGACCCGCTCTGACTGGGAGTTCTGGGAAACCGGTTCTGTTTATTTAAACGACCTCAAATCAGAACCAAGTCAGATTTAAGAACTTTAAACAGGAATTCTGGAAAAGTATCAGATTCCATTCCATATTATTCTCCAAACCTTCCTTCCTTGTTTCCTTTTTTCCTTCCTTTCTTGTTTCCTTTTTTCCTTCCTTTCTAGTTTCCTTCATTCCTTCCTTGTTTCCTCCCTTACTACTTTCCTATTTTCCTTAATTCCTTCCTTCTTTTCTTCTTTCCTCATTTCCATTCTTCCTTCGTTTTCACCTTCCTTCCTTCCTTTCTTCCTTCCTTCCTTCCTTCCATCCTTCCTTGTTTCCTCCCTTACTACTTTCCTATTTTCCTTAATTCCTTCCTTCTTTTCTTCTTTCCTCATTTCCATTCTTCCTTCGTTTTCACCTTCCTTCCTTCCTTCCTTCCTTCCTTCCTTCCTTCCTTCCTTCCTTCCTTCCATCCTTCCTTGTTTCCTCCCTTACTACTTTCCTATTTTCCTTAATTCCTTCCTTCTTTTCTTCTTTCCTCATTTCCTTCCTTGTTTCCTCATTTCCATTCTTCCTTCGTTTTCACCTTCCTTCCTTCCTTCCTTCCTTCCTTCCTTCCTTCCTTCCTTCCTTCCTTCCTTCCTTCCTTCCTTGTTTCCCTCCTTCCCTCCCTCTCCCTGCTGAAGAACATTCATGGACGTTCTCCATGAATGTTCTGTGAGCAGTAGGAAACCGTCTCCAGTCTGTCCCTCACTGTGTCCCTCGTCTCTCCGTCTCAGAAAATCGTCAAGGCGGGAGACAAGGATCTGGACGGACAGCTGGACTTCGAGGAATTCGTCCATTACCTCCGAGATCACGAGAAGAAGCTGCGGCTCGTCTTCATGAGTCTGGACAAGAAGAACGACGGTGAGGAGCGCGCCGGTCCAGAAGGAAAACCCGGACCGGGGTTTGGGAGCAGAACCGCTTTAGTTCGGGTCGGTGGGGAGCTTCCGAGGAACAAGCGCTGACCTTTGACCCCTCTGTGTTTCAGGCTGGATTGACTCGCAGGAGATCATGCAGTCGCTGAGGGATCTAGGAATCAACATCTCTGAGGAACAGGCTGAGGAGATCCTCCGAAGGTGAGAAGAACCGGGTCGCTAGGAAACAGAACCGGTTCTGAATTCCTATTGAAATAAAACCTTTTTCTAAACAATCAGAAACTGTTTTATATCCAGTTAAGTATGGATTGTGTAATTTCCAAGTGTCACCTAAAGGCACCATCAGGTCCGTTTCCATGTGCTGCTCTGAAGCAGAACCGGCCCAGAACTCAGAAACACTGAAGGGTCAAAAACGAAACAATTCAACTAATAAATCATTTCAATAAATATTTACAAAATTTAAAGTTAATTAATTAAATGTGTGAAACCTAAATAGAAACTTAAATTATTTTAATTTTTTAAATCATATTTAAGTATTTCCTGTGTTTGGCTCCATAATGCATTTTTTAAATAGACCCAAACACCTGATTGGTTAATCTACGCAGCAGCTTCACTGCAGACCAATCAGTTTACCTGTAGCCGCAGTGGCCCCGCCCACTAACTGAACTGATGATGTATCATAAGATCAATCATGATTGCGCTCCAACAGGACTAAGAAATAATTCAACTACATTAATTCTGCGTCAACAAACAATTAAAGTTTTAATTGATTATCAAAAAAATCTGCATAAAAATAATTTTAAATGTATATTTTAATCTACTTCATGTATTTAAGTTTTGTTAAAATGATCGCATAAGTATTCATTAATTTGATTATTACCATGAAATAAAACGTCCTAGTGAGAAAATGATCTCGTTTTACTTTTAAAATCTTTTTCTGCTTCAACGTTAATAAAACTCTGTCGCCCCCTGCTGCACAGACCTGTAACTACAGCTGGTTTAGTTTCGGTATAAAACCTGAATGATGGTTGGTCTAGTTTGACCTCCGGGGGGCGCTCCATGCTGAATGCCACGCTGTGCTGCATGGAGTTTGTGTTATTATGGGATGTGATGCTGCCGGTTGGTTCCGGTCCAGTTTGGAGGTTCTGGTGTTGGGTCTAACTGTTTATTGTAATGCAGTCTGTCTGTGGTTCTGCCTGTCTAACCCTCTGTCTGTCTGTCTGTCTCAGAATAAGGTCCGGGTTCATCTGGACCCCGGTCCTGTAGTAAGTAGCAGCCTGCTGACCGCCTGCTGCTCTGCTTTTTCTGCTTCTTGTTTTTGCTCCTTTTTGCTGTTATTATTATTTTCGTCTCCCTGATGAAGCTGAAGCTTTGCTGTTCCCGTTCCCGCTCGGCGTTCCCATCGGGCTGCAGCTTCGGGAACCTTCCTGCTTCCTGTTTCTGACGAACCTCTCCTTTCTCCGGCAGCATGGATAAAAACGGGACCATGACCATCGACTGGGATGAGTGGAGGGATTACCATCTGCTGCATCCGGCGGACAACATCCCAGAGATCATCCTGTACTGGAAACACTCCACGGTAACTCACACTTCATCCGGTTCTGTCCCTGCACCGACGTTCCCGTCGGGAATGCTGCTGACCCGTTAGGAATTGTGTCTCCTCAGATCCTGGATGTGGGTGAGAGCATAATCGTTCCTGATGAGTTCACCGCAGAGGAGAAGAAGACGGGCATGTGGTGGCGACACCTGGTGGCCGGAGGAGGAGCCGGAGCCGTGTCCCGGACCTGCACGGCGCCGCTCGACAGGCTGAAAGTTATGATGCAGGTAAAACCCGGATTGGTGTTCCGGATCGGAGTCGGACCGCCCGAGCGGCAGGAAGTAACGCCTCCGTCTCCACTCAGGTCCACGCCTCTAAAAGCAACAGCATGCGGATCGGCGGCGGCTTCCTTCACATGATCCGAGAGGGCGGGGTGAGGTCGCTGTGGAGAGGAAACGGGATCAACGTGATCAAAATCGCTCCGGAGTCGGCCATCAAGTTCATGGCCTACGAGCAGGTCAGAACCCGTGTCCGAGTCTCCTGAAACTGTCCCGGTCGTTCCCGCTGAGTCAAATCTGATCTGCTGTTCCACAGATTAAACGACTCATCGGAAGCAACCAGGAGACGCTGGGAATGACGGAGAGGTTCGTGTCCGGATCTCTGGCTGGAGCGATCGCTCAGAGCAGCATCTACCCCATGGAGGTGAGGAACGTTCTCCTGGTGCCACGGAGAACTTCAGCTGGTCTGATCAAAGTCAGAGAGTAGAAATATCCTGGTAGGATCTGGTTATGGCCCAGTGCAAGAAACTATCAAGCTGGCTGTTCAGAGTATTGTATCCAAGCATGTCAAAGGAAAGTTGAGTGGAAAGAAAAACGACATTGGAATGCTGTGTGAATAACAGTGCAGTTCAGATTGGCTGGATCTGCCTGAAAGAGTTGTGAAGCGAAGCCTGATGAAGAGTTTGGTTTTACTACACCAGACAGGTCAGACTTTCCTGGAATTTAGAGGTTGCCTACCGGGTACGTTCCTAGAACTTACGGGTACTTTGCTCGAACTCATGGTTACTTTCCAAGAACTTACCAGGAACTTTCCCAGAATTTATCCGGAAATTTCCAAGAACTTAGCAGGTACTTTACAAGAACTTGCAGGGTATTTTGCTAGAACTCATGGTTACTTTCCCAGAACTTACTGGGTACTTTCCCAGAACTTAATGGGTACTTTCCTAGAACTTAATGGGTACTTTCCCAGAACTTAATGGGTACTTTCCCAGAACTTAATGGGTACTTTCCCAGAACTTACTGGGTACTTTCCCAGAACTTACTGGGTACTTTCCCAGAACTTAATGGTTACTTTCCCAGAACTTACTGGGTACTTTCCCAGAACTTACTGGGTACTTTCCCAGAACTTACTGGGTACTTTCCCAGAACTTAATGGTTACTTTCCCAGAACTTAATGGTTACTTTCCCAGAACTTACTGGGTACTTTCCCAGAACTTACTGGGTACTTTCCCAGAACTTAATGGGTACTTTCCCAGAACTTACTGGGTACTTTCCCAGAACTTACTGGGTACTTTCCCAGAACTTACTGGGTACTTTCCCAGAACTTACTGGGTACTTTCCCAGAACTTACTGGGTACTTTCCCAGAACTTACTGGTTACTTTCCCAGAACTTAATGGTTACTTTCCCAGAACTTACTGGGTACTTTCCCAGAACTTGCATTGGACTTTCCAAGAATTTACCTTATTTCAAAATTGCTTTACTTCTTAGATACATGAGCACTGATGTCAAACTGAGCAACGTTTAGCTCTGGCTAGACGGCCTTTTCACTTAAACTAGCAGACAACATGAAACTACAGACTCACTGGAGGAATCATGGCAAAGAAGAAATATCATCCAGTTCGGCATAAATGGGACTTCTTTCATATCACACCACTCACTTATGAGCAGTTCTAACAAAGAAAATGTAATATTGTTTACTTTGATCGTGATCTGCGCTCTACTACTTCTTCTGTAGTTTTATGGCGGTTGGCAAATAACATTTTGGTGCATTACTGCCACCAACTGGCTTGGAGTTAGTCTGCTACTTTCTTTTCCCTCCTGCTTTTTGCTTCTTCTCTCTGACTAAGACTGCAGGTGTGTGGGTCTAGTGCCCTCTGTTGGACATTTACAGAATTAACAAATTCACACTTATAACGTACAGACTTACCAACAGAGTTTATGGGGGTTGCATCTACTTTCCAAGGCGGGCCCTGCTCTCCCAGTGGGCGGGCCCTGCTCTCCCAGTGGGCGGGCCCTGCTCTCCCAGTGGGCGGGCCCTGCTCTCCCAGTGGGCGGGCCCTGCTCTCCCAGTGGGCGGGCCCTGCTCTCCCAGTGGGCGGGCCCTGCTCTCCCAGTGGGCGGGCCCTGCTCTCCCGGTGGGCGGGCCCATCTGTCCCGGTGGGCGGGCCCATCTGTTCCGGTGGGCGGGCCCTGCTCTCCCGGTGGGCGGGCCCTGCTCTCCCGGTGGGCGGGCCCCCCATGCTACCAGGACTACGTGTGTTTAGTTGTACCAGGACTGTAGCTGGAGTTAGAATCTCCGACAACACTGATCCAAGACATGAGCCACAACCGGGTCTGATGTTCTGAGGAACAGCTGGAAACAGAACCACCGGTTAACATTAAAATATTTAATTTTTATTCAATCTGTTTCACTTTTGGGATGAAACTCCTGAATCCTTTCTGTCCCTTCAGGTTCTGAAGACCCGCTTGGCCCTCAGGAAGACGGGTCAGTACTCTGGGATCGTGGACTGTGCCAAACACATCCTCCAGAAGGAGGGGATGGCCGCGTTCTACAAGGGCTACATCCCCAACATGCTGGGCATCATCCCCTACGCTGGCATCGACCTGGCCGTCTACGAGGTGGGAGGGTGGGTGGGTCGGGACCATGGGCTGAGATTTTCGGCCGGTTCTGATGTTCCCTCTGACCCGTTTCCTCTTCTCAGACCTTGAAGAACTCCTGGCTGCAACGGTTCGCCACAGGCAGTGCCGATCCGGGAGTCTTTGTGCTCCTGGCCTGCGGGACAACGTCCAGCACCTGCGGACAACTGGCGAGCTACCCGCTGGCTCTGGTCCGGACCCGGATGCAGGCACAAGGTCCGACTCGGCTCAGATCTGTTTCTACGATTTCTAATAACACCCCAGGTTCTTCTTCTTCTCCTCCCACTGGAATGTTTCCCCACTGACTATAATAGGTAGAGTCCGGTTTGGACCTCCATCAGAACCATCATTATGAGTCTCACTGGGTCACAGAATGTTCAGCTTAGAGTGATGATGGTTCTGAATCAGTAAAACATCCAGAACCTTCTGGATTTAACTAGTTTCTCCAACAAATCATAGCTGGTTCTGTCTCCCAAAAACCTAAAGGGTTCTGACCAATCAGAGCCCGGAGTGCAGAGAGACACGCCCTCTCTCATTCACTCCATAGACTATAAATAAGATGGGCGGAGGCTCCATAACCTGTAGGTTGCTGAAGAGATGAAACCCGATGGGCGGTTCCCACCTTGTCACGCGTCTCGTCCTGCCTGGAAAATACAAAAAATGGGCAAAGAGGCGGAGCTGAGGGTGGAGCTGAGGGTGGGGGCGGATGATTGACACCCATCAAACTCTGAGCTGATGTAGTTACGAGCTAACAGAGGTAACCCAGAGCTAACTGAAGCTAACGAAGGTTAGCGGGCGCTTGTAGCCACAAAACCGCGGTTGAGCAACTCTGCTTCCCCTCCGCCTTCTAGGCTGTAAATAATAGAACTTTAAATCGGCCTTCCCTGGAGTAAAGGGGGAGGAGCAAGCTGCTAGCTACCAGCGCTAGCTCTGATGGCTCATCTGAGACCTGTCGGTCAATAGGACACGCCCCTTATTCATCTTTTCAAGGACCCCCCCCAGAGTTGCCATGACGATAAACTTGAGCTATTAAACCTAAAAACATGTTTTTAACCATGTTTATTTCTGCTGTGAAGTTGGCATTTTTAGCATGGGAGTCATTGGGAACTTACTCCCCTAGTGGATGAGGGGGAAACTGCAATTTTAGTCCCTTCCGGCTTCACTTCCAATTTCGTCGATGGAGTTTTCCCATTGGTTCCCTCCTAGTAGATCTCAGCTCTGATTGGTTCTGGAGAAACTAGACGGCAGACAGACGCCTTAGTAGCACATGAACATTGGAACACGCCTTGGCGGTCCATGATGTCGTATCTCCTAGGCAACCGGGGCGGGGCCAAGGCATCAAGGCGAGGTTCCTTGGCATTGAGGAACACACCTTCTGTTTCCCTCCACACAAAAAATGGCCCCCTTTAGTCACCCTAAGCCACCTGGACGGGTTCTGGCTGGATACTGACATGGTTCTGATAGGTTCTGACTGGGTTCATGACGTAGTTTAGATTTCGGACACATCTGACTGGGTCTTACTGGTTCTTACAGGCTTTGACTGGTCTGGCCAGTTATGACGGGGTTATGGTTCTTATGGATTCTGGCGGGTTCTGACAGGGTTTCTGACGCGGTTTAGACAAGTTTTGGACGGTTCTGACTGGGTACTGGCATGGTTCTGATGGGTTCTGGATGGTTCTGACTGGGTTTTGACTGGTTCTGACTGGTTACTGACATGGTTTAGACATGTTGTTTAGACTTTGGATGGTACTGGCATGGTAATGACAGGTTCTGGATGGTTCTGATTGGTTCTTACAGGCTTTGACAGGTTCTGGCCAGTTATGACAGGGTTATGGTTCTTATGGATTCTAACAGGTTTTGACCGGGTTCTGACTGGGTTTCTGACGTGGTTTAGACAGGTTTTGGACGGTTCTTACTGGGTACTGAATAGTTCTGATTGGGTTTTGACTGGTTCTGGCCAGGTTCTGACGGGTTCTCTGTGTTCCAGCCTCCCTCCAGGGCGGGCCCCAGATGACGATGTCGGGTCTTTTCCGACACATCGTTCGGACCGAAGGAGCGCTGGGACTCTACCGAGGCCTCGCCCCAAACTTCATGAAGGTCATCCCGTCCGTCAGCATCAGCTACGTGGTTTACGAGTACCTGAAGATCGCCCTGGGGGTCCAGTCCAGGTGAACCGGGTCAGAGAGAGCTGCTGGGACGTCAGCCGAGGTTCTGACGGTTCAACTGGACCCAAACTGGACCTGAGGTCCTCCAGACACCAGGAACCGGATCCGACTGGGATCAGCTGGAATGTTTTCTTCTCTTCATCCAGTTTTATAAAGGTGGACCTTCAGCGCCGCCTGCAGACGATGGGGGGGGAAACGGTTCTGGTTCTGGTTCCGCTGCTCAGGTCGGAGGAGTTGGTTTCCCATCTGGGAAGGATGGAGCGGACGAATCAGAGCTGGAGGGAAAGTTCTGGTCTGGTTCTGCTGCTCCATCTACAGCCTGAGATCTGGATCAGAACCAGAGGGATGGGATCCTGGTTCCGTGCCGACCCGGGATTGGACCTCGGGTCAACAGAACACGATGAATGGATCTCTGCAGCCGGATCCACGTTTCAGTTAAATCCTTTTATTCTCAGAACATCAGCTGTGGTTCTGGAGCTGCTCGGTTCCTCCCCGGATGGACCTCCTGACTGACCCTCAGCACCGTCACCAGGGATTAACGTTCCCACATCTCCTCCGGATCGGCACGATGCGTTCACACTCAACGGAAAAAATCTGAAATATCCCACTCCTGATGTCACAGAACCGATTCCTGATCCGGGACGGATCCGGGACGCTGTGACCGACTCGGATCGTTTTCCTGCAGGTTGAATTTATTTATTTCTGTATTTATTTCTCTGACAGACGACCTGAAGATGTTTCAAAGCTGACGATCCGGATCCAGCATTCCCGCCGATCCGTTCCTGTTCGTCTGGAATTAGAAAGAAAAGGAACGTGTTGGTTCCTCCCAGAATGCTCCTTCAGAATAAAAGCTCAGAGCGGAGCAAAGTTCTGAACGATCCGGATCCTGGCTCGACGTTCCCGCTGCTGGAAAACTGAAAACGGTTTGAAGCTGTGAAGTTCTGGAGATGTTCTGCTTTGGTTCTGGTTTTCTATTAAAGGACAAATCTGTGTTTTCCACCAAACCTGCCTGAGTCCTCATTATTCTCTGATCGACCAGAGTCGGCCCGCTCCGGTTCTGGTCCGACCCGCTTCGTCATTCCTTCAGACTAAAGGTTCTGAGGGAGAACATGCTGAGGTTCTAAGACCAGCTGTCTGGTTCTGTTTTCTAAATCTACAGATCAGTTCACATTAGAGATGATCCGCGTGTCACTGAGCGGAATGAGTCGTCGTCCAGAACCGAGCCAGAACTCTGGTCCGGTTTTATTTCTGGTCGTTTCGATGATTTAGAGAAAATAAAAATGAAGCCGAGGTTCTGAGCCTCTGTGTCGGGGTCAGGACAGAACCGGGGAACAGAGGTCCAGGAGACAGACAGGGACACAAGGTCTCCACCACAGAATCATAGAAAGTTTAGTGGAAGGACAAAGTGTGGTAGGAGTCTGGAGTCAGAACATCCGTTCCAGTGGTTCCCTGGAGATCAGGATGAGCTTGTTACCAAGAATTACATTTAGTAAATATGACATAAATAAAAACTAGAAGCTACAATTACTGTTTAGTTTTTAACAATAAAAGTTTGTAATGAATCACTTTTAATGGGGGGGGAAGTCAGACAGAACCAGAACCGGACTGTTTCCCACTGGTCCAAAGTTTCAGATGAGAGAAAAGTTTTCATATGATCTGTTCGTTCATGAACCGGATCAGAACCGGGACTCTGTTCAGAACTCACGTTAATATCTGCTGACTCTTTTTAATAAAGTATTTCTGGATGATGATGATCAGCTGATGAGCTGCTGAGTCATCACATCTCCAGGTCCAGGAAGGGTTCTGGTTCCGGTTCTGCTCTCTGACTTCAGTCACGAGTTGCCTTCATCCTCTAGGCGTCATTTCCTCTCTGCGCTGCAGGTCCAGGAACCAGAACCTCCTGAAGATGCCTTCTCTGGAGCAGATCCGGACCGCTTTGGACGGTTCGGGTCAGGCCCACGTCCTGCGGTTCTGGTCGGAGCTCGGTGAGGAGGAGAGGGAGGTTTTCCTGCAGGAGCTGGCCCAGCTGGACCTGCGGCGGCTGGAGGAGCACTGCCGGGCGGCCGCGGAGGCTGCAGGAGCCGCCTGCGCTCTGGACCGGGACCGGGACCTGGAGCCGGTTCCGCCGGAGAGCGTGGGCAGCGTGAGGCGGAGCGGCCCGGAGAGTCTGGCACAATGGGAGCAGGAAGGTAGGGATCCGAACCAGAACCGAGCTTACTTTTTAGAACTTAGGCTTTTATCGCGATAGTTTACTTCCCTGCAGCCAGAAATGTCTGCGCATGCGCCCCTGTGCTTCACCTCACCGGCCAGAACCAGATCCAGATCTAGATCCGAGAACCGGAGCCAACATAGAACCGGTTGGTTCTGCAGAGCGGCTCGGTTGGTCTCAGATTGGATCAGAACATGGCAGGAGTGTGACGTCAGCATGCAGTAGGCCAGGATGTCCGCTGGGGGCGCTATAGCTGTCCCAGAACGGTTAATAATCAGGTAGAAAAGGCTCTGATTGATATTGGACCTTCCAGCTTAAAATTGAAAAATGTACTGATTGATGCACGAAGTATGAATGGAAACATGAAACCATTTATTTAGTAATTCAGTAGTTTTTACTTGTAGATGTTTTATATTAATAGATGCAAAGTAGTGAAAACTCAGCCCCTGTTGTTTAGTTTTAGAAAGGAAATGAAACTAAAACCTTTTATCTTCCTCACCAAACATCAAACCTGGTAAAACTTAAATATAAAATATGTTCAGACTTTAACGTTTTACCAAGACTACTAAATGTGTTTATACCTGTAATATTGTTTTCTAGCAAAACCCTGGCAAATATTTAGTTCTTCCATATAATATAACTAACTTTGAATAAAGTTTATTTTAAAGGAAAAAGGCTCTGATAGGACGCTACTCTTGTCCGATTGGGGAAATGGCTAAAGGTCATCTTTAATCTGCTCTAGTTCAATAAACGACACAATCCAGACATTTCAGACCTGCACTAGATTGTTCTTCACTAATAGCTGAACTATTAAAACCAACTATGTGATTTGTTAAACATCAATAAAGGCAGATTTCAGCACTTTTTGTGTATTGAGCACAATTACAGGAAAACTCTAAACAGGCTCTTATTTGTTTAGTGTTTGCGTGTGTAAGAGGTCTTCACAATAAAAAGTCTTCGTTAAAAACAAGAAGAAATATCCAGCTTCAAACTTCAAAAATGTTATTAAATCCAGAGAAGTTCAGAGATTTGCTTGTCTCTCCATTTCTGCTCTTATATCCATTCAGTTATTAGATATTTGAATATTCCAAAAGACAGCGTGATATCCACAATAACTTTTTATTGCTGCTATTGTTCAACTGTTAGTGTAGAATAATCTAGTGCAGGTCTGAAATGTCTGGATTATGTCGTTTATTGAACTAGAGCAGATTAAAGATGCTCAGAGTAGAGAAACATGTTGACCTTTAGCCATTTCCCCAATCGGAAGCTAGAAAGGGAAACTAACTTCAGGAAGGTTGCTGGTTCAATGCCCAGCTTGTCCAGGTGTTACTGAGAGATTACAGCGATTTATTTTTCTCTGATTTAGAACAAGGTGCTCCGTTTTTCATCAGAATTATTCTGGAAACCAAACTTTTGGGTTTAAGAAGTTCTTCTGGATCATCGTCTCTGAAGAACGTCGAGAAAACATGGAAATATGAAACGTGTGATCGTTAGGAATGATTATAAAGTTCCAGTAAAAAGGTGAATACATCAAACTCCTCCATCCCTCCGTGTTTCCCAACAGGATTCCTGCAGATCTCCAGGAGCCGTGTGGCAGTTCTGCTCCTGGCTGGAGGTCAGGGAACGCGGCTCGGAGTCCCGTATCCCAAAGGGATGTACGACGTCGGGCTGCCGAGCGGGAAGACGCTGTACCAGATCCAAGCGGAGCGGATCCTGAAGATCCAGGAGCTGTCGGAGCGCAGACTGGGCTCTAAGTGCTCCGTTCCCTGGTGAGACCCCATCAGCTGCTCCACCCATCTGTCCGTCCATCATCCATCCAACTATCCATCCGTCCGTCCATCCATCCATCCATCCGTCCGTCCATCCATCCATCCAACTATCCATCCGTCCATCCATCCATCCAACTATCCATCCATCCATCCATCCATCCGTCCATCCATCCATTCATCCATCCGTCCATCCATCCATCCATCCGTCCATCCATCCATCCATCCGTCCATCCAATATCCATCCGTCCATCCATCCATCCATCCGTCCATCCATCCATCCATCCATCCATCCGTCCATCCATCCATCCATCCGTCCATCCATCCATCCGTCCATCCATCCATCCATCCATCCAACTATCCATCCATCCATCCATCCATCCATCCATCCGTCATCCATCCATCCATCCATCCATCCATCCGTCATCCATCCTTCCATTCATCCTTCCATCCATCCTTCCATCCATCCATCCATCCATCCATCCATCATCCGTCCGTCCGTCCATCCATCATCCATCCATCCATCATCCGTCCGTCCGTCCATCCATCCGTCCGTCCGTCCATCTAGGAATCATAGTTCATAAACTTTACACTCTGCTAGGAAACAAAACCTCATCTGTTGGGGTATTTTTTTACTTTTTTTTAGAAATCATAGTTTTTGTTTAAATATTTCACCGTGATCTCTCTTTATTTCCAGGTCACAGGAGTAAAACGAGTTGAATTTGAGGTTGTTTGTTTGTTTATGAGTGAAATAGAACATTAATTTCATGAACTAAAATCTGTTATTGCAGTTAAATAATGATGTCGGTTTGTGGTTCATCCTTCCTGTAGCTGCACAGGTCCAACTAAAAAATGGCCACCCATCAAACGGGCGTTTCTGAGGCTTTTCTTCTCTTTCTTCTTAAGTCAACACCGAGAAAACTACAAAATAAAGAACATGTGGCTCCGATTTGACACATCACTGTTCTCTTTAAGTCTGTCAGTAATTTTTAATACACAATAATACGATGAAAGGAAATAAGTCACAACATTAAGCCATGTTGACCTCATGTATGAAACAATAGAACAGAAATTAACATTTATGGTGAACGCCTCTTGAACCACATACAGTGGTCAGTGGGAAATCCCATTCCTTATGAACCACTTTTACAAGTGCATATTTATTATTTACATGTATTTTTGTCGTGCATCAGTTTCCCAACTGTGCTGGGAGAGTTAAGTTTTAAATAAAGAAGGTTGAGACACTTCTTTAGTTTTATTTCATCAAGATCAAGCATTTCATCCTGGTCTGTGTCTGACAGAATCAGACTTATATAATCCTGTTATATACATAGTTGGGTCACACCCCACATCTCAGTTATTTTCCACTAACATAAACTCTAAGAAGTCGAGGGGGTTTATTACCCCACCAGTCAGTTGTAGGAAACAGATTGTATAAAGGAAATTGTTCCCCCCTCATAAACCAGTATCTCATGACATCTTCCTGAGCCTAAATTACCCCTCCTGTTCCTGGCAGCTGACCTGTAGGGTTGCTGACCTGTAAGTGTCCATTCCAGAGAACATCCTTAAATTAAGTTTCTTTCACAAGTTAAACAAACTTAAACATACCTGTAATTGCTTATTTTCCCCCACTACAACTTTTAACTTGTTTCTAATATTTCTAATGTTTCTAATATACATGTTTCTAATATTTCAATAACTTTTAATTCCTTATTTATTAATTGAGAGTCCAGAGTTTCTCTCAGGCATTTACACTTCTTCTCCTGACACGGATTAACTATCATCAAAGCAGAAATATGAAAATATTCATGAATTAAAATCAAATAAACTGAGCAGGAATAAACAGAATCATTTATTAATATCAAGATGACCTTTTATTAAAGACCTTTTTTTTTTAGTTATAAACGCGTCATCTTGTTAACTAGCTGCTTCCTGACCGGACTATATAAATCAGTGTGTCATCAACATACAGCGAGAGATGCTGAAGCGACAAACAATCGGACGTTACCAAGGTTACCAGGCTGCTTCTCCTCTCACCTTGTTAATATGAAAACACAAAACTTTATTGGTTCATTGACAATCGGCACAGACATTTTATTTCAATGATGAGTATCAGTAACGCATTCTTTCGAGCATTTTGATTGGTCCAGGCACTGAGTATTTTCAGATTTTTTGCAATAACATTCACAATAACTTTATGATAATTGCTGTTTCTGATCAATTCTGCCAGTTTATGACATTTTTCTGAGCTGAGCCACACATCAGGTATAACCTGATCATTCCACATCAGGAATAAGGTCACACCTGCATCTTTATTGTGCCAAAAATTATCTACCATGTTTGAAGTATGAAATATGTAAATGTCAGCGGTCACCACCACTATGAAATAAATACTAATTTGTAGGACGCGAGGACATTGTCCAACGTGTCTCTAAGCTGTCCTGCCGCTTCAGTTCTGCATCATGTAGATTCTAAATTAAGTGGACCAAGAATGGAGCCCTGAGGAACCCCAGTTGTGCCTCAGATTTATAATTACCAGCTGATCCAGAGTGTTTCTGGTCTGCAGGAATGACTTCAGTTTTCCAAAGATCTTCTGCAGGATTTCAGTTAGTCTGACGTTTATCTTCAGTTTCCGGTCTCCTTGATGTTGGACTAATTCTGAACTCCGATCAGACAGGATTAGAACCTTCTGGAGATGTGAAGGGATCAAGGTTGTGTCCTCATGCTCTTCGTGACCACCTGTTCAGGTACATCATGACCAGCGAGTTCACCCTGAAACCCACCCAGACCTTCTTCCAGGAGAACTCTCACTTCGGCCTGGAGCCCTCAAACATCGTCATGTTCGAGCAGAGGATGATCCCGGCCGTCACCTTCGATGGGAAGCTCATCCTGGAGGGGAAAGGGAAGGTCGCCATGGCTCCAGGTAGGTTTGGATCAGTGAAAACTCAGGTGGGCAGTGATTGAAATTCCTGACGACGGCGTCCACTCTGTTCCAGACGGTAACGGAGGTCTGTACCAGGCGCTGGTGGACCACGACGTGCTGGAGGACATGAGGCGGAGAGGAGTGGAGTTCGTCCACGTTTACTGTGTGGACAACATCCTGGTGAAGATGGCCGATCCGGTTTTTGTGGGTTTCTGTGTGACGAAAGGAGCCGACTGCGGAGCCAAGGTGTGAGAACCTTACAGGACAAACTGGTCCCGCTCTAGAAATCCCAATCCGACCGTCAACAGATTCCGATTAGGTTGAAAACACGTTGCTTATTGTGTCAAGTGTTGCTCATTTAAACCTCTAATTAATCTGATCCCACCACCCTGCAGCGGACTTCCAATGGAAAACACAGGGAAGCTTCTTTATCTGAAGGGCAAAGTTTTTTTCTGGAAACTGTTCATTAAATATTCCAGGTTTTACTTTAACTAAATTCGCTGAATTCACCTGAGAAGGTTGAAAAGTTCAGAGTCGTCCAGGAAAATGTTCGAAATCGAAGATGTTTCCTTCAGACCTCTGACTGCGTGAGTTGACCTCTGACCTCTCAGCTGAAATCATCACCGACTGCTTCCTGTTGCACCATCAGGTGGTGGAGAAGGCCCATCCAGATGAGCCGGTGGGCGTGGTTTGCAGGGTGGGGGGGGTCCCTCAGGTGGTGGAGTACAGCGAGATCCGACCGGAGACGGCCGGACTCCGAGGAGCTGCAGGAGAACTGGTCTACAGCGCCGGAAACATCTGCAACCACTTCTTCACCAGGAGCTTCCTGCAGGATGTGGCCGAGTAGGATGGACGGACGGACGGACGGACGGATGGATGGATGGATGGATGGTTGGACAAATGGATGGATGGATGTTACATGAACAGACGGATGGATGGATGGATGGATGGATGGATGGATGGACGGACGGATGGACGGACGGACGGACGGATGGTTGGAGGGATGGATGGACGGACGGTTGGACAAATGGATGGATGGATGTTACATGAACGGATGGATGGATGGATGGACGGTTGGACAAATGGATGGATGGATGTTACATGAACGGACGGATGGATGGATGGATGGATGGATGGATGGATGGTTGGACAAATGGATGGATGGATGTTACATGAACAGACGGATGGATGGATGGATGGATGGATGGATGTTACATGAACGGACGGATGGATGGATGGATGGATGGATGGATGGTTGGACAAATGGATGGATGGATGTTACATGAACAGACGGATGGATGGATGGATGGATGGATGGATGGACGGACGGATGGATGGATGGTTGGACAAATGGATGGATGGATGTTACATGAACAGACGGATGGATGGATGGATGGACGGTTGGAGGGATGGATGGACGGACGGTTGGACAAATGGATGGATGGATGTTACATGAACGGATGGATGGATGGATGGATGGACGGTTGGACAAATGGATGGATGGATGTTACATGAACGGACGGATGGATGGATGGATGGATGGATGGATGGATGGATGGACTGATGGATGGACGGACGGACGGATGGTTGGAGGGATGGATGGATGTTACATGAACGGACGGACGGATGGATGGATGGATGGACGGATGGATGGACGGACGGATGGATGGATGGTTGGACAAATGGATGGATGGATGTTACATGAACGGACGGATGGATGGATGGATGGACGGACGGATGGTTGGAGGGATGGATGGACGGACGGTTGGACAAATGGATGGATGGATGTTACATGAACGGATGGATGATGGATGGATGGATGGATGGATGGATGGATGGATGGACGGACGGATGGATGATGAATGGTTGGACAAATGGACGGATGGATGGATGGTTGGAGGGATGGATGGACAGACGGACGGATGGATGGATGGATGGATGGATGGACGGACGGATGGATGGATGGACGGTTGGATGGATGGTTGGTTGGTTGGATGGATGATGAACGGTTGGACAAATGGATGGATGGATGTTAGATGAACGGACGGATGGATGAACGGTTGGATGGTTTATAACCAGGTAAACATGGCTCCCCCCTCTGATGACCTCTGACCTCTGTATTCCCGTATTCCCATCAGGAAGTTTAAGGAGCAGCTCCAGCAGCACGTTGCCCTGAAGAAGATCCCGTTTGTGGACTCCAGTGGGAAGCAGGTGAAGCCAACCAAACCCAACGGGATAAAGATGGAGAAGTTTGTGTTTGACGTGTTCCCGTTCTCCAGGTACGGATTATCCCTCCCTGATTTCGGATCGCCGATGATCCGGATTCCTCCACCACTGAACTCCCTTTCTGCAGGAACTTTGTTGTGTTCGAGGTCCTGAGGGAGGAGGAGTTTTCCCCGCTGAAGAACTCCGATGGAGCGGCTGCAGACACTCCCACCTCAGCCAGGAACTCCCTGCTGGCTCAACACTGTCGCTGGGCGACGGCAGCTGGAGCCGCCCTGCTGGACCAACACGGGAACAGCATCCAGATTCCACCCAGGTCCGAGGAGGCCGACCTCTTATGGTAGCTATGGTAACGCATCATTACTTTTACTACTAATATTTCTCCTCCACAGTGCGTCAGCAGAGAACCGTCCTGCTGTAAAATGTGAGATCTCTCCTCTGGTGTCGTACTTCGGAGAGGTGAGGAACGCCGTCACATCGGATTGTGTTTACTCGTTTGGGAGAAAATGTTCCCAACTCCTCAGGCTGTTATTTTTCCAGGACCTGGAGCAGCTGCTGAAAGGGAAAACCATAAAGACTCCCTTCATCCTGGATGAAGCAGCGGCTGAGGAGCTGCAGGCTCGGTAGACCTCTCCGGATCAGGACAAGCTTCTGGAAGACCGTGTGGACGATGAGTTCACCAATCAGGGATCAACCATAAAACTTTTTATAAACCGTTTTTTACACAAACAAATAAAGATTATTCAGACTGATCTTTGACTTTTCTCACACAGAAGATTTATCATAGAAATTAATCTAACAAATAAAAACCGATTCCTTTTTTTGTTGTGGACAAAATACTGAAAGTCTCTAAGCTGCTTTCATACAGCTGAGTTCAGAATAACGGCAACCTTTCTAATTGTGGGGAAAAAAGCTTCTTCCTTTAAAGAAGGAAGATTATAAGACAAACTCTCACAAGGTTAAATCACTTCACACTGTAGAGTAGAAGATCAAGGTCAGAGGTCATCCTGCTGATTTCTGCTGCGTCTCTACATGACATCATATTCCCTAAATGCATTTAATAACATGAAACTAATCAATTCTAATTACTAAAAAATATTCCTGTGACACTAATACTCTGATGTATTTATTGCAAACCAGGGATCAGTTTAAATATGAGATAATATCTGAAGAAGTTATGTTGCCTTATGCTGAAGAGGTAAGACCATAAGGTGGCAGCGTCTTGGTTCCAGCAGAACATCACAGGTAATAAAATAACAAATAAAAATAGGGTTAAACTAAAATCTAACAGTTTATATGAAAGTTCATTCAACGAAGTAAAACTGTATAGTAAAACAATTTATATAAATAAACCTAAATTATTACTGTAATAAAGTCTTGAATTTGATAATTTAAAATACAATTCTGAAAAAATTATCTTAAAATGAAATTAAATCACGTAAAACAAAATGGGCAAAATAACGTAAAATAAAAAACCGAATAATACATTTCCATGAATTAAGTAATATACATTAAACTAAAGGAAAAAATATATATATATATATAAACTAAAAAGAAATAGAAAATAAAAAGAGGGGAAGCGGTCGGAACCCCTGACTAAGATGGCGGCTGCAGCGACATCTCCCTCAGGCTCCTGCCTTCGTGAGGTTGTCACGTGGCCTGTGTGGACCAATCAGGGCTGTCCGTGTCCAGGATGACAACAAGCCGCTGGAGCAGCGGAATGCTACCGACCGTTGGTCCGAAAGGATCCGTTTAGACGGTGTTTTCCGTCCGGGTTCATCCCACCAGAACCGCTCTGTGGTTCCGACTCCTCCCAGAATTCTTACTTCCTTAATTTCCTTCCTGAGCTGTTTACATCCTACATTATTCCCATTCCCAGCTCCTGTGAAGGTTACCATGGAGGTTCTGGAATGTTAGGACCATGTTCAAGAATGTGTTCGGTTCGGGTTTCCTGGTTAGGACGGCCCATGTGGTTCTGACCTGGATCATCACGCTGATCCTGTTCCTGTATGATACAGGTGAGTCCCGCCCAGTTGATCCCGGTGTTCCCGGTCAGGTGATCGGGATTCAGTTTATTTCTATAGCTCCGATTCACAACAGATGTTTCATCAATTTAATCAGACTTCCAACCTCAGCAATCCCTCATACTGAGCAAACATGTAGCGACAGTGGAGGAAAAACTCCCCTTTAACAGGAAGGAACCTCAGTTAACAGTCGAAATAACAGCAAATAATACAACTGGAGAGTAGTAGGAGAGAAAAGTAGCAGAGTGAAGAAAAGTGGTCAGTCTGTCCTCCAGCAGTCTAAGCCTATAGCAGCATAACTACAGAGATAGCTCAGGATGACCTTAGCCACTCTAACTATAAGCTTTATCAAAAAGGAAAGTTTTAAGCCTGGCCTTAAAAGTAAACAGAGTGTCTGCCTCACGGACTAAAGCTGGGAGCTGGTTCCACAGGAGAGGAGCCTGATAACTAAAAGATCTGCCTCCCATTCTACTTTTAGAAATCCTAGGAACTACAAGTAAACCTGCAGTCTGAGAGCGAAGGGCTCTGTTAGGAACATATGAAACAATCAGATCTCTGATGTATGATGGAGCTTGATTATTATGGGCTTTATATGGAAGAAGGAGGATCTTAGATTCTATTCTGGATTTAACAGGGAGCCAATGAAGGGAAGCTAAAACAGGAGAAATGTGATCTCTCTTTTTAATATTCATCAGAACTCTTGCTGCAGCATTTTGGATCAACTGAAGGCTTTTAATGGCATTTTGTGGACTTCCTGATAGTAAAGAATTACAGTAGTCCAGCCTTGAGGTAACAAATGCATGGACTAGTTTCTCAGCATCACTCCTGGACAGGATGTTTCTAATTTTAGCAATATTCCGGAGGTGAAAGAAAGAAATCCTAGAAACCTGTTTAATATGGGATTTAAATGTCAAGTCTTGGTCAAAAATAACGCCGAGGTTCTTTACGTTATTACTGGGGGCCAATTTAATACCATCCAGATGAAGTGATTGACTAATCAGTTTCTGTTTAAGAACTTCTGGTCCAAAGACAGAAACTTCTGTCTTGTCAGAATTTAAAAGCAAAAAGTTTAGATTCATCCATGTTTTTATGTCTTCCAGACATGCATGTAATCTACCTAACTGACTGGGTTCATCAGGATTTATGGATAAATATAGATGTTAGGATCAAATCTGTGTGTTTCCCTGCAGAGCTCCGGAAGCAGGAGGAAACGGGCCAGCTGCTGCAGCCGGTTCTGTTCGTCCTGTTGGTTCTGCTGTCGGTTCTGCTGTACTTCGCCGTGTCCCTCATGGATCCTGGATTCATCCTGACTGAGGGCAGCGACCTGCAGGTGAGCCAGAACCGGTTCCAGGATCTGGGCTCAGCTCAGCGGAGATCCAGTCCAGGTATAATGGGGCGTTCCATTTGGGAAAAATCAATTGGAACGCCCCCCGAAGTCAGACTTCCCACTCGGAAAGTCTGAGATTTTTTTTCTTGCTCTGACTTTGACGTTCAATATGGCCGCTCTTTGTGTCAACAACAGTAAGTTGTGGTGGAAACATGTTTATTTTACTCACTAAGAGCGTCAGAAATGAAGGCTGCATGTAGATCCTGCAGCTCTAAACGTAAAATAAAAGTTGTTTTCTTGTGGGAAGTCCAGTTAATAACAATGTTTATAGACGGACCACCAACCATGGCTACCTGGGCGTCGCCATATTGGAATCCTGACTTCTCCCACTACGTTAACTGGAATGTTGTTTACTGGGGTGTGACATCAAACCCAGCTCCAACCCAACTACCGACCAACCGGGAACCTTTAACTTTCCTCTGGTTCGGATCTGAACCGGACCGATCCGGAGCAGGTCCTGCTCCAGCTTCAGTGGTCTGGAAGATATGGGAGCACCGCCAGGAACAACCCGGAACAGTCAAATCAGAGTGATGCAACAATAATCTCAGATTATTTCCTGTAAATTATGGAATAAAATCAAAGCAAAGTCTCTCCAGACTTTGTGGATATGTGTGTTCGGGTTCGGATGAACCGTTTCGGATTTGAAATGATCCCACTGGATCCAGACTCCCAAGTGTCTACAAGCAATAATTCAGTCACAGCAGTTAACAGTTTATAACGTCTGTAGAGTCTCTTCAGTCCTTATAGAAACATGTAATCATAAGTGAATTTATAACTCAGAGAGTGGAGAAGTTCTCCTGCCAGAACCTGAGTTTATTCCCATCAGTTAAACCCGGAAGCTGGAGGAAAATCCCTTCAGACTCTGAGGAGGTTTGGAATAATCCACAGAAGCTGTTGTGATGTTTCAGTTAAGTCCAGCTAACTCCTATTCAAGCTACGATCCTGAAATGTTTTCCTTGAGCGTTTCGTCTCTCAGCCTCCCTTCAGATATTCTGTTTAAATATCCGCAGATTTTCTGAATGTCAGCGCCGCTAAACGATCCCCGGCCTCGTTTAATTAAACATAAATGCTGATTATTATTCTAATTTAAAGTGAACAGAAACTATGAGGTGGAGATGAAGTGTTCAGCAGCCTCTCTAGAGCCATGATGCTCAGATTAGGTTCTGCTTCCTGCTGTAGAAACGCAGCCCTAGATCTACCCTCCACATCTCTAACATAGATCTAATCAGTAATTCTACTAGATTAGACCAGTAGATTTATTAATCTGAGGCATCATCCCAGAGAACGTTAGCAACCCAGCTTGGTAAATGCAGCACTTAGTCTGAAGCACGGGGGTGGTGGTATCATGGCGTGGGCTGTGCAGACTGGTTTTCCTCCTGTGTTTTCCAGTTCACCCTGGGAGTAGCTGAGGAGCAGCAGGATATGATCCCGCCCAGCACCAAATCCCTGCGTCAGCGCCGCTGTGGCCACTGTCTGCTGCAGGTACGATTCCCGCTGCTCATGGGTTACTCGGTTCTGCTTCCCGCTGAGGAAATAAGCCGTGTTCAGATAATCTGACACAAGTAGTTCCCCCCTGAACTCCTGTCCTCCTCACCTGAATGTTATGGTTTATGAACGTCGATATAATAATGTTCATAAACCAACGAGTCTCATAATGATCAGAATCAGTCTAGAGGAAGAAATCTTTACTTCACACCAGATCTCTGTTTATTTCAGTCCAGTTCATTTAGAGTCAGGTCACAATTATAGCATCTCCAGACACTTTACAAAAAATAGTTTATATATATATAAATCCACCGTCTACTTCATAACCACCACTGCTGTGTGTGTTGCTCTGTCACAAAATGCAGCGCAATACTTTACAAGTGATTCTGCCTTCATGGTGCTTCCAGCATCATCTGGACCTTAAGGGAGGCTCCGCCTACTGGCCGAAAATCCTACTGACATGCAATACTGCACTGATGATGATGATGATGATAAATTTATGATAAAATTATGATGATAGATGATGATAAAAATGATGATGGATGATGATGAATGATGGATGATTAAAAATGATGGATGATAAAAAGGATGGATGATGATGAATGATGGATGATTAAAAATGGATGATAAAAATGATGGATGATGATGGATGATGATGAATGATGGATGATTAAAAATGATGATGGATGATGATGAATGATGATGAATGATGGATGATTAAAAATGATGGATGATAAAAATGATGATGAATGATGATAAAAATGATGGATGATGATGAATGATGGATGATTAAAAATGGATGATAAAAATGATGGATGATGAATGATGGATGATGATGAATGATGGATGATTAAAAATGATGGATGATAAAAATGATTATAAATGATATTAAAAATGATGGATGATAAAAATGATGGATGATAAAAATGATGGATGATAAAAATGATGATGAATGATGATAAAAATGATGGATGATAAAAATGATGATGAATGATGATAAAAATGATGGATGATAAAAATGATGATGGATGATGATGAATGATGGATGATTATGAATGATGGATGATTAAAAATTATGGATGATAAAAATGATGATGAATGATGATAAAAATGATGGATGATAAAAATGATGATGAATGATGGATGATTAAAAATGATGGATGATAAAAATGATGATGAATGATGATAAAAATGATGGATGATAAAAATGATGATGAATGATGATAAAAATGATGGATGATAAAAATGATGATGGATGATGATGAATGATGGATGATTATGAATGATGGATGATTAAAAATGATGAATGATGATAAAAATGATGAATGATGATAAAAATGATGGATGATAAAAATGATGGATGATAAAAATGATGATGAATGATGATAAAAATGATGGATGATAAAAATGATGATGAATGATGGATGATTAAAAATGATGGATGATAAAAATGATGATGAATGATGATAAAAATGATGGATGATAAAAAATGATGGATGATAAAAATGATGGATGATAAAAATGATGATAAAAATGATGATGAATGATGATAAAAATGATGGATGATAAAAATGATGACGAATGATGATGAATGATGGATGATTAAAAATGATGGATGATAAAAATGATGATGAATGATGATAAAAATGATGGATGATAAAAATGATGGATGATGAATGATGGATGATGATGAATGATGGATGATAAAAAATGATGGATGATAAAAATGATGGATGATAAAAATGATGATAAAAATGATGATGAATGATGATGAATGATGGATGATTAAAAATGATGGATGATAAAAATGATGATGAATGATGATAAAAATGATGGATGATAAAAATGATGGATGATGAATGATGGATGATGATGAATGATGGATGATAAAAAATGATGGATGATAAAAATGATAAAAATGATGAATGATGATAAAAATGATGGATGATAAAAATGATGATGAATGATGATGAATGATGGATGATTAAAAATGATGGATGATAAAAATGATGATGAATGATGATAAAAATGATGGATGATAAAAAATGGATGATAAAAATGATGTTGAATGATGATGAATGATGATAAAAATGATGGATGATAAAAATGATGATGAATGATGATAAAAATGATGGATGATAAAAATGATGATGAATGATGATGAATGATGGATGATTAAAAATGATGGATGATAAAAATGATGATGAATGATGATAAAAATGATGGATGATAAAAAATGATGGATGATAAAAATGATGGATGATAAAAATGATGATGAATGATGATGAATGATGATAAAAATGATGGATGATAAAAATGATGATGAATGATGATGAATGATGGATGATTAAAAATGATGGATGATAAAAATGATGATGAATGATGATAAAAATGATGGATGATAAAAATGATGGATGATGAATGATGGATGATGATGAATGATTGATGATTAAAAATGATGGATGATAAAAATGATGAATGATGATAAAAATGATGGATGATAAAAATGATGATGAATGATGATAAAAATGATGGATGATAAAAATGATGATGAATGATGATAAAAATGATGATGAATGATGATGAATGATGGATGATTAAAAATGATGCATGATAAAAATGATGATGAATGATGATAAAAATGATGGAAGATAAAAATGATGATGGATGATGATGAATGATGGATGATTAAAAATGATGGATGATAAAAATGATGATGAATGATGATAAAAATGATGGATGATAAAAAATGATGGATGATAAAAATTATGGATGATAAAAATTATGGATGATAAAAATTCAATTCAATTCAGTTTATTTATATAGCGCCAATTCACAACAGATGTCATCTCATCTAAAATGATAATGATGATAAAAATGATGATGAATGATGATAAAAATGATGGATGATAAAAATGATGATGAATGATGGATGATAAAAATGATGATGAATGATGATGGATGATAAAAATGATGATGAATGATGATAAAAATGATGGATGATAAAAATGATGATGAATGATGGATGAATGATGGATAATTATGAATGATGATAAAAATGATGTATGATAAAAATGATAAATGATAATGATGATGATAAAAATGATGATGAATGATGATAAAAATGATGATGATAAAAATGATGATGAATGATGATAAAAATGATGGATGATAAAAATGATGGATGATAAAAATGATGGATGATGATGAATGATGCCATCGCCCTTCAGTGGCTCCAGGTCTTCTGTGAATGAACCAATCAGGTAATGGTCTGTGTTCTGTGTTGGGAGCAGCAGCCAATGAGGTCGAAGCACTGCCAGGTGTGTCAGCACTGCGTCCGTCGCTATGACCACCACTGCCCCTGGATCGAGAACTGCGTTGGGGAGAGGAACCACCGCTGGTTCGTCCTGTACCTGGCCGTGCAGCTGCTGGTGCTGCTGTGGGGGCTGCGCATCAGCTGGTGAGTACACGCCCCGTGTGAGGTCAGAGGTCACGGGTCCGGGGCGCTGACGGACGTGTTGTCTCCTCAGGACGGGTTTCGGCCACGCCCCCTCCTGGTCGCCGTGGCTGCGCTCCAACGGCGTGCTGCTGGCGGTGTGCGGGCTGCTGGTTCTGCTGGCGCTGGTGGTTCTGCTGCTGCTCGGGTCGCACCTCTACCTGGTCTCCATGAACATCACCACCTGGGAGTTCATGTCGCGCCACCGCATCTCCTACCTCAAACACTGCGGCGCCGACGAGAACCCGTTCGACCGCGGCGCCGCCCACAACCTGTGGGGGTTCTTCTGCGAGTGGGGCAGCGTGGTGTGGGAGCAGGTGTACTTCAGGGAGGGCGACGACCCGGTTTAGGTTCTAGCCTGCTGACAGGTGTAGCTGGTTTTAAGCTCGGACCCTTTTACTGGATCACAGCTCAGTGGTTCTGGACCGACCCGGATCGCCTGTTGGGTCAACTCCAGATGCAAAAACTACAACCAGGTTCTTTCTAAAGGTCCTGGTTCTGATCCGTCTCACGCCCAGATTGATCAACTTCACTGTTCCTCAGCTGCTTTGACCTTTCTCCAGACTGGTTGAAAGGTCATCCTTTAGGTTCTCAGGATTATTTCCTTTCAGATAACCTCAGTCCAAGAGTTTCACCCGATATTCTGGAAACGTTGAAGGTTCACTTCCCAGATTTAATCTTCCTGATATTTCGATCCCGACAGGAAGCTGACTGACAACTCTGCTGCATGTTCCTCCGTCCTCAGACCGCTGGACGAACCCGTTTCCTGCTGGACGAACCCGTTTCCTGCAGGACGAACCCGTTTCCTCCTGGTTGAACCCATTTCCTGTCGGATTCCGGGGCTCCAAGGTTCCGCCCCGTCCAGTTTTTGATGTTTTAAGGTGGATTTATTCCCAGAACTTTTCCAACATTCCTGAATGCTGTACAACCTGTGTAGGTTTCCAGACGTCTCTCCAGCTGACTGGAGCATCTAAGGGATTAAAGGAGCAATACGCAGTTTTTGCCGTTTGATCTTTTCCTCGTGCAATAGTTCCCTGATGGAGAGCAATAAAGATGCCAGATTTTTCCATGTTGGAGCGATCGGAGCTCCGATTTATACTGAATTATGTCGTGTTTCTGACTTTTATGCAATACTGGAGTTGTGTTTTTACCTCGGAACAGAAATAAAGACTGATGAGAAGTTAAAGTCCAGCTTTTATTCATTGTCACTTTAAACACAGGCTGGTTGGTTTTATACAACATCATCATATCCACATTTCTGCAGAATAATTTAAAATTATCAAAACAATACGTTCAGTGTTTTTGGCCTTCAGAGATATTTACAGTTCAGACTGAGAGCAAAGTGCTGCGTTCAAGAGTAAAACAACCTTCAACGTTTAAAACTGGTGGGAGGAGCCAGGCCCGGTGGGAGGAGCCAGGCCCGTCAGGTGATCAGGGAGAAGTCGAAGTCGTTGAAGACTTCCTCCTGCTCGGCCGAGAGGACGCAGGGGGTCCGAGGCAGCGTCAGGACCGGTTTCAGACGGGTGAACTCCTCGTCGAAGTTACTGACGTCCTGCGGAGCCGTGATCCCCGGCAGGAAGGGAGGCTTCACCTTCTTTGCCAGGAGGGCGTCCCAGTTCATTCCCTGATGGGAGAACGGGTCTCATCAGCTAGATTCAAACCACAAAACATCCGAACAGATGTTGAATTTATGCCAATTAAAACCAGATCTGTTCACTCTGAACCAAACTTATGATTCTATTCTGAGGAGTCGTTCTTCAGATGGATTAAATCATCTAATTCTGACCAGTTTGGCTCAGACAATCCCAGTTAATCCCAGTCACATCAAATAAAAGAGAATCTAGTTCAGCAACATTTATTTAATTCAGCCCAATCCAGTTGATTTTAATTCTTGAATCTGGACTTTGAATTAATCCTTCATTCTGACCAATCAAAGCCTTGGTTTTACAAAACGAAGCTAAAAATGGACAGATGGGGTCCATTTACTCTGGTCCGGTTCTGTGGACAGAACCCAACAGTTCAGGGTGACTGATAAAACCCAACATTTTATAAACAGGTCAGAAGTAAGAGGTGCTATCATGGTACTGGACCGCTGTGAGGGTTCTGGTTGACCCTCCAGTCTGAGGCCATGTGACCCAAAAGCACCAACCTGAAAGAAGAGGTGTCGCTTGATCTCAGCGGCGTCCTCCTCTCCTGATCCGAGTCTCAGCTCCGGGTTTTTCTGCAGCAGCTGAAACAGCGAAACAGGAATAAAAGCTGGGCCGATGGACCTGTGGATCCGGACGGCGAGGACAAACCTTCTGAATGAGAGACGCCGAGTGTGGGGACAGGAAGCGAGGGTACCGCACTTCCTCGTTAACGATGCTGTCGAACACCTCCTCCTCATCATCACCTGGGAAAGGAGACTGGAACCAGAACAGAGTTCACCTCAGAACCGTGTGAAGAACAGAAACCCGCTGAGATCAGCAGAAATCTTCTCAGCTTCCTGGTTCCACTCACCTCCCCCACCAGCATCTCATAGACCAGTACTCCCAGTTCCCACCAGTCCACGCTGCGGGTGTAGCTGTTGTCTGTCAGCACCTCCGGAGCCAGGAACTCCGGGGTGCCGCAGAAGGTGTTGGTCCGATCCCCAGGACCCATTCCTGCACACAGATGTAGCCGTGAAGGAAAACCTGGTTTAATAGGGAAGCTAGGCTCCTGCAGTGATGGTCTGATCCAGAAACAGACTTCCTTCCAGGAGCGCTGATTTATTACAAACAGATTAAATTTAATATAAACATTTTCCCCATGGCAAACTTCAGAATTTCGGTTTAGAGCAACAAATACTGACAAACCTTTAATACATTTACTTTTAGTTTCTCCCTCTATTTATATCTGCTTCTGTCTGCTGAACGAGCCACCGGTGGTCCCAAGTTCCCTCCCTGCTGATTGGGTCACGAAAAAGGATGGAAACACCTTGTTGATGACTGGAAAGCGAGCGAAAACCCACAGCAATGAGCGAAGAAGACAGACATCACCATAGTAACCAGTCAAAAAGGAGGGAATGAGTTAAGAGCAGGAATAACCACACCAATAAGAATACATGATAATATCCTAAAGAAAAGTCAAGAGAAAAAGAAGAGGACATCACCATAGTCACCACTGAAAAAGGAGGGAATCACCATAGCAACCATTCATTTGGGGGGAATCACCATAGTAACCAGTATTGCTGTGTTGAAAAACAAAAAACAGCCTGTTTTGCATCATTGAATTACATTCATGTAATGAAGGTAACGGCTAACAAAAAGCACAACCGTTTTTAATACCACTGACCCATAACCATTTCGAATTGGAACAGACTGGATTGGATTGTGATAATTGATTCTAACACTTGAGAATCAAAATTTGAATCTATAGCAACTGGTTAAAAATGAGGAAATCACCATAGTAACCAGTTAAAACGGAGAGAATCACGATAGCAAACAGTTAAAGGGGAGAAATCACCATAATAACCGGTCAAAGGAACAAATCACCATAGTAACCATCTAAGAAATGGGGGAATCACCATAGCAACCACCTAAAAATGGGGGAGTCACCATAGCAACCACTCAAAAGGAGGGAATCACCATAGTAGCCGGATAAAAAAGGAGGGAATCGGCATGGTGAGTTAAAAGGGCAGGAATATTCACGGCAGAAGAATAGTAAAAAGTGGGAATCACCATAGCAAAGAAGGGAATGATGATTATAAGCCGTGAAAGGGTAGACATTACCATAGAAACCAGCCAAAAGACAAGATCCCCATAGCAACCAGTGAAGCATCACCCCAGGAGTAACTTTAAAAGGAGGGAATCACCATGGAGACCATTGAGAAAATTCAAACAACGAAGACGTGAGTTCTCCAAGTTTTTGCCTCCTGTTCGCCTGTTAGGTCAGAACCACCTGTTACATAATGGGCTAACAGGAAACAGTATTATCTTGGCTTTTCAAAATAAAAGACCAGCATTTATGTAGTTTGTTATTGTGATATCAGGGTGATGGACGATAACAAGGACTACAGTCCAGTTCTAAGTGTCCAGGTATCAGGACATTTAGAACTGATCTAAGCATTTATATAATTTTAGCAGCTCTGCGATTGGTTAAAAGCTTTCTGGGCACGGTGGCGCAGCTGGTAGCCTGGCTCACCTCACAACTAGAAGGTCCCAGGTTCGATTACCGCCGGGGACGCTGTGGGTGCTGAGGGTGTGTTTGTTCCCCCACATCATCAGCACCCACACCCTGGGTGGGGTTGGCCAAAGGGCCTTTCTGTGTGGAGTTTACATGTTCTCCCCGTGTTCCCTTGAGCAGCTAATGTGAGCTACTCCCACAAAAACATGCACTAGTCCTGGGGCTGTATACTGCCTCCTCCTGGCCGGCCGGGGCGCCCGCGGGGTTGGGGAGGATCTGGCTGGAATAACGTGATCCTTCCACGCACTACGTCCAGCCGGAGAAACCCCGCCCCATCAGGTGAAACGAAGGGCCTGCTCACTCCCCAAGCATGAAGGAGGCTTGGGTTTCAGTGAAGGGCCCTCCTGGGGCTGGCAGAGGGAGAGTGGAACCCCAGGACTAGAACTAAGGAGCACTGGGTGATAAATAATGGGAAAAAATAAAAATAAAAACTTTCTGGACCAATCAAAACACAGACTTTTTTCCTCACCTTCTTTGCACAAACCAAAGTCTGCAATCCTGACGTATCCATCTGCATCCATCAACAGGTTGTCCAGTTTCAGATCCCTGGAAGACAGACAGGGAAACATGCTGCAGATTCCCAAATGAATGAAGGAGGAGTCTAAAGACGGGTTCTGACCCACTCACCTGTAAACGATTTGGTTCTGATGGAGGAACTCCAGACCGAGCAGAACACACGAAGAATAAAACCTGAAAACGGACAAGAAGTGAAGCGGAGATCTGCCGCTGTGCTTTAGTTAGACCGTGTGGACATGTCTGCTTACCGAGTCTGTTTCTCAGAGAAGATGCTGGTGTGGATGTGCTTCATCAGGTCTCCTCCTGGAGAGTAGGCCATTACGAAGCACACATGGTCCGCGGTCTGGAAGCAGCCGTGCAGGTTGACCAGGAAGGGATGACGAGCCGAGTTGATCACCTCGAAGATCCGTTTCTCACACAAGAGGCTGAACACAGACACGAGGTCAAACAAACCAAACCTCTAGTTCTGCCTGACGACACGAATTCAGTCCAGAACAGAGAAATTAGCATCGGATCAGTTTAAGAAGCTGCTTCTGAGAGAACGAATGAAGAAGGTTTTACCCAAGAGGCCCCGAACCATAATGCTGCCACTACTTTACTTCCTCAACAGTAAGAACCAGGAAAAGTTCCAGTGAAGGAACCAGTAGGTTCTGTTTTAGAAAACTTCCATGAAAGCTCCTGGAAAGTAGCCGGTAGCTGCAGGAAAGTTCCACCATGGGTAGGAACCAAGGGGAAAACTCCGCCAGCCAAATCTGAAGCCAATGCGGAAGTTCCCCCATCATCCACTAGGGGCTGGCTCCCATTGAGTCCCATGTTAAAAAGACCAACTTCACAGCAGAAATAAACGTGTTTACAGCCTGGTTCAAAAAACCTCTTTAGGTTTAATATGTCAAGTTTATCGTCATGACAACTCTGAGGAAGGTGAATCTTTTTATAACTCATCTGTTTAGATGTAATTTAAGCTTGAAATGATCAATAAGGGGCGTGTCCTTTAGATTGACAGGTTTTAGATGAGCCGTCAGCGCTAGTAGTTAGCGACCCCCCCCCCAAAAAAAATGTGTTAAAATGATCACATTTCTTCGTTACTTTACATGTTGATTATTAAAACTTGTTTTAGTTAAAATTCACATAGTTTTAGTGAAACTTATGGACCAACGAGGCTTCATGATTTTATTTGATGAAATTATTGAATCTACCTAGAAGGCAGAGGAGCAGCAGAGTCAATGAACGGCGGTTTTCTGGCTAAAAGCGCCGTTCACTGCACGATCCGTACCATGAGGCCATCTGCGCAAAGAACTACTTCCGGGTAGATTTCTTTTGTTGTTTTTTTATTTTTCATTTGTTAATTCATATTTACAGAACAAGGCCATTTACACTTTACAAATAAACAGAAATATATAGGCAATCTTGCTGAACCATTATACAAAAAGAATTAACAACATAACAAAACAAAAACAGAAAAAATCTCGGGGAATTGTCTGATCTATATTTACTTAGGGATGAATCGACTTGCTGCATTCGTAATCTTAAGCCCGTCGCCGATCACACGACCGGCGTTCCTATAAATAATTGCTCTAAATGACTGCAGAGGTTTTTGCTATATGTGCAGCGATAAAACACATGAATGATAGTTTCTGGTTCTGTATAACAAAAGTCACAGTTGAAGTCAATCTTTAATTTAAAGAGCACAAATCCATCCATCTTGTAGCGTCTCGAGAACTAAACCCCCCAGGAAGTAGTTCCTTGCACTCATGCGCCGATGACTCATGGTACGGATCGTGCAGTGACAGCGTCCGCTAACCTCCGTTAGCTTCGGCTAGCTCCAGGTTAGCTCAGTTACATCATAGCTACATCGGCTCAGAGTTTGATGGGTGTTCCATCATCCGCCCCCACCCTCAGCTCCGCCCTAAGCTCCGCCTCTTTGACAATTTTTCGTATTTTCTGGGCGTGACGAGACGCGCCTAAAATGGCGGCGGTGGGAACCGCCCACTGGGCTTCAGTTCAGCTCTTCAGAAACCTACGGGTGACATCACAGAGGCTCCGCCCACCTTATATATACAGTCTACGGTAAAAGCCCATAATCCAGTCCATACTGGTCCGATAGTTCCCCAGAACTTTCCTGATATGTTCCAGGAACCCCCCCCCGGCAACATGACTCAGCGCCGCCATAAAAGTTGGAGGTTCTGCAATAATATAAACGAGGAACAATCCGGAGCCTCAGCAATCCAAACCCGGGAACCAGAGCAGAATTTCCTCACCTGTCGACTTCGTCCCGTGTTATGACGTCACCTTTCTTCAGCGCTTTGATGGCGTACATTTTCCCCGACTTCTTATACTCGGCCAGCAGAACCTTGGTTCAGGGTCAGAGGAGAGGTTCTGTTAGAACCATTAACCTTCGTTGGGTTTAATGTTCCACAGCAACACCCGGTGTTCCGGTACCTTTCCGAAGTGACCTCTTCCCAGGACGGATATGCACTGGAAGTCCTCCATCTTCAGCTCCTCGCGCCTGCAGAGGAGAACACAGGTTCTTTGTTCTCATGAGGGGAACCGGACCTTTTTACACCTCAGCTAAAGAAGCTGGCTGTTCAAGGATATCAATGGAAAGTTGAGTGGAAGGAAAATGTGCACAAACAACAGGGATGATCACTCTCATACATTATGTAGATTCGTTACACTCAGAGTGATACATGTCAAGTGATTAATTCGGCTATTTCTGGATCAACACATTTACCTTCCACTAAACTTTCCATTAGTATGCTTGGCTACAGCCAGCGATGCCCATGTGGCCATAACGGAACATTTCTGTTGAAGGAAACTCACTGTGCAGAAGGACGAGCTGATGGCTGCCTTCTGGGTTTCAGGCTGCTCCTCCAGTCCGGAGACTTTTCCAGGTAGCAGGATGAAATGGGAAAAACCGGAACAAAGAAAGAAAAACGAATAAAGTTAGTAATGGTGTGTCCCGTATCTGACAATCGCTTTAATGTTGGAGCGCCTCCACTCAGACCTGTGAGGCGTCCTTCAGCTCTTTCCTTGAGGAACGCGGAGATCTTCCGAATGGTTCTTCAGAGAAATTCAGCCTGGAAGCGGCTAGTTCTCTGGAGAGGAAACAGTTCCTGTTACTGAGGGATCAATCCGACCTGAAGCTGCTTTCTCCATCATTTTTATGGAAATAAACGGAGGAAATGAGGGAATAACGCTGGAGTAAATATGCTCCAGGTGGAACCGTTAGATCCGTTCCCGGTTCTGCCTCACCGTGCCGGAGAACTGCCGGCAGACGTGGATCCCGGGTTGGGAGCTGGTAGCGGAGGACTCATGGGATCCAGGGAATTACAGGGAGGCAGGAAGCTCATCATCAGACGCCCCCATGTGGCGAAGTTCATGTTCATCTGACCCGCACGGAGAAAGTTCCTCCCTGGAGGGAAAATAAATCAGACAGAACGTGTTTCAGATCCGTTTCTAAGGACCAGTTCTGGGATGTTTGGACCATCCGACCCGGAACGGTTCTCCCATCCTAGCTTTGGAACGTCTGACAGATCTGGGATCTGATGATGCAACACGGGAAAGAAAGGAGAGTCTGACACCGGTAGAACCGGGTTACTGCAGATGTCTAACAGCGTTCTAACCGGTTCTAACAGGGTTCTAACCCGGTTCAAACAGGGTTCAAACTGGGATCTAACAGGGTTCTAACAGGGTTCTAACCCGGTTCTAACAGGGTTCTAACCCGGTTCTAACAGGGTTCTAACCCGGTTCTAACCCGGTTCAAACAGGGTTCAAACTGGGTTCAAACAGCGTTCTAACCGGTTCTAACAGGGTTCTAACCCGGTTCTAACTGGGATCTAACCCGGTTCTAACTGGGATCTAACCCGGTTCTAACAGGGTTCTAACCCGGTTCTAACCCGGTTCTAACTGGGATCTAACCCGGTTCTAACTGGGATCTAACCCGGTTCTAACCCGGTTCTAACAGTATCAACCAAAGGTTTGGGTCGGAGCTGAACTGGATCTCTCCCAGGAGCTGAGTGGTCGTTCCCAGAAGGAGTCCACTGGCGCCTCCTAGTGGCCCGATTCGGTTCTACGCGGTTCTACCTGGTACCGGACCCTTCTTTAGAACCCCCGGGGTCCAAAGCGTTAATAAAATATTTTCTAAACAAATGATGCATTTAGATTTAAAAACATTTTACTAAGAAAAAAAAGGAACTTTTCTGGCCGTTAAAACATGGAAGGTCTTTAAGAAATAAAGGAGAAAAATACAAAAATGTTCTGAATACTAAAGTAAATATTAATTCATTCAGAAATATTCCACCTTTTTCCTTTGGGAAGATCCTCCTCTGCCTCTGGAGTTTAGACGGAAGCTCAATGACGGGATTGATGAACGTTACCTGGACAGAAGGAACCAATCAGGTTTCAGGACTTAAAGTCAAACCACCAATCAAAACAATATTCTTTCAGTTTCTTATGGTTTTAAATTGTCTTTATTAGATTTCAGGTTGCAGAACATTTCTGTTCACCAGAACTACAGCCTCATTATTATTATTATTATTATTATTATAGTCTATACTATCTGATTAGAGCATTACGCTACAGACAGTCTGGTTTCAAAGAGAACCCAAACGGCGGTCCCATCTCTGTCTGCTCAGTAGAACCGGGCCTCTGTAGAACCTCTGGTGGTTCCGTCTGTCTGGACGCTTTCAGCCTCTTAGAGCCTGAATGTTAAAGGTGGAGAGAAAAGGAAGCAGACCTCGATGAAGAGGATTCCCTGAGGCTCCAGCTCCAAACACATTCCATGTCTCCGGTTGTCCAGGAAGTCCTCGAGTCGCAGGAACTTCACCGCGCTCAGAGCCCGCCAGTCCTTCCAGTACACGGCGATCTCCAGTTCCCTGGACTGGACCAAGACACAGTGATCATCTCGAACCTGATCCCGACGCTCCTGAACAGCCGGGATCCATGCATCTAAAACAGAGGACTGACCCGCTCCAGCTCGGTGCTGAAGTTCTGACCCCAGGCCTCCTTCCCCAGCGGCCTCCAGTGGGTCCGACCCACGACCCTGTTGTCCACCTTCAGCACGGCGCGGACCTCAGCTGGAACAGAGGACAGGCCGGGGACAACGTCAGGAAAACAGGGATGTACTGATCCGGATTCTTCTGGGTGATCCTGGCTTCATTCCTCACGACTGAAACATCCAAACTTTGCTTTGAATCAAGAGTTGGTAACAAACTCGGGAAGAGTTCGCTAAAGGCAATTCTTTCGTTTCTGCATTAAACCAAATGACCAAAGAACCTGCTGATTGGTTCAGGGTTCACCTCAGTAAGGAACTCCATCAACTAAAATAAATCTATAAATAAATAAATAATCCTAATGTAAATATTATTATGAATGTTCATCCAGAGCAAACAAGCAGAAAACTGCAGCATTCCCTTACAGGATAGCTCGTCCAACTTCCCCGTCTTCCCATTGGCGCTTCGTCCAGAAGCCTTCACCTTCATCGACTTTCCATCGGCGTTGTTCCCAGAGAAGGCGCTGCGACCCGGAACCGACTCCAGCAGGTCCTGACATCCCATCAGACAGATCTCCAGCCGACCTGCAGGAAGACGTCGGGTCGGACGTTATACACAGATATTCTGCAGCAGAAAGACGTTTCAGTTTTTAGTCTGGATGAGAGGCGATTTAAAAATAAAAATCAAATGTGGCGGAAAAATGTGAGTGACTTTCTACACACTAAGGCTGTTGCTGCTTACGCACATTCTGGACACAGAGGACTCTGGCAGAGCAGCAGAGGAGACGAAACATGGAGGATAAAAAAGGTGTGATTACTGAGTCCAAACATAAATCCTGCAGAGACTCTCAGCCAGTGGCAGCATCAGGATGGGGGGGAGCCATCCTATTAGATCTATGAGCTGAACTGGACTCGGTGTTAGACCTACCGACCTAACAGAACCGTTCTACCCCCCCAGAACATTCTGGTTGTAGCGTAACGTCTCTCTCTCTTTGCCTCCATCTTCTGTTTTATATCATCCTGCTGCATCATCGCTGTGTCACTCACAGCTCCTCCATTTATTTCTGACCCCCAAATAATATTTTGCACAGATGATACTTTTTAAAAGTCGACCTAAAACACAACTTTTCTGTCAGGCTTGATGAAACGTCTTATGTTCTGCTGTAATTTTGTTTTAATTTGCTTTTATTCATATCTGATTGTTGCTACAAGTAATCATATTTTTCAAACGTTATATTTATTTTTCTTATTTTATCACTTGTGATACTACTTAAATTTTTTATTTTAATCTTTTTACTGCGAACTACATTTTTGTCTTTCATTGTGAAGCACTTTGGTCGCCTTTTTGCTGAGTAAAGCTCTTTATGGATAAATGATTTATTGAAATAAACCGTTTTTATTTGCTTGTTTGATAAATCGGAAGATTTGTGTTAGTAAACTTTTTTTGCTGAGCTTAAGTACGGTTTTTAAATGAGACCCCTGGACAGGACCTGAAATGTGTTTGCTCCAGTCAGCCTGCAGAGAGACGTTAGTCCAAGAAAATCAAAGAATCCAAAAATAATGAACCTGTTAGACTGGCCGGTCTGAAGAAGGAGGACGCGGAGGAGGAGGAAGACGACAGGGTACCCGACTGCTTCTTCGGCGTTCCGTAGGACGGTGATATTCCCGAGACCAGAGTCTCTTTGATGGCAGCACTTGTGGGATGATCCTGAGGAAGCTCGCCCAGACGTCTCTCCAGGGACAGACGCAGGAGATCCACCTTCTGAGACGACTCCTGCATCCGCGCCTGAGCCTGGAGGGACGGATCAAAAATCCTTAGAAGAATGTCCTGGACCAGATAAATAACCCCCGAGATGGATGAAGGTCTGCTCTTCATCGGTTATAGACAGCGACCTTGAGAGTCTTGAAAGGCGCTTACAAACAAAATGTATTATTATTATAGACAGCACTAAGAGATCCAAAAACCAATCAAGGAAATCTCATCCTAAATAGGAGGTAAACTGGAAGATATGTTTACATTTTTCACTGAGTCAGAACCATGTTTCAGTTAGATTCTGGTTCTTCCTGAGGTTCTGTTCAGGATCGGCACATCTATATAGGTCCAAGGGGAAAAGAAATCTGAGTAAACCATATTAGCCCCGCCCACAAACCAAGTAAACCATGTTAGCACCGCCCAGAAACTCAGTGAACCATATTAACCCCACCCACAAAACAGCGAAGCACATTAGCTCCACCCACAACCCCAGTAAATCACATTAGCGCTGCCCACAAACTATGTAACTCATGTTAGCACTGCACACAAACTCCGTAAACCATATTAGCCACACCCACAAACCAGTAATGTACATTAGCTCCGCCCACAAACTCTGTAAACCATGTTAGCACCACCCACTAACCAAACAAACTGTTAGCCCTGGCCCCACCATGGTTTGAAGTGAAAGATTATTAACTGCAACACAAGAATATAAACAGGAAAAATATGTGTATACCCACAAGATAAAAAAATTAATTAATGATTTCCACATTTAATTATTAATTTTAAAATGCTAAATGTATTTATGGATTTGGTATTTATTAGTTTGAATTCTACTTCAGGAAATATTTATTTATTGAATTGTGTTACTTTTGGCCCTTGATTTACACACATTTCGCTGCAATCAGTCTTTAATTAGGCCATTAAAGGATAATCAATATGCTCACCCATAGGAGGAAGAATTGTTGGTTTAGGTTTATTGTAGTTTATTGAAATGCATTGAAAGGATTGTTAATATTGTGGCTACCGGGTCTCTAAAAGCTAACAAACAGCACGCCCTGACAGAGCAGGATCCAGAAAGTATCTAAAAGCATTCCACACCAAAGCGATGCAGGAAAGATGAGCAACCGGAGCCTGAAGACCAGAATAACCGACGTCAGCAATCACTGATCACCTGGAGGAGACGCCCACCTCAGTCAGAACTCTGCGTTCCTGGATCTTCCGATCGTTCAGCTGCTTTACCACGTTCTTGGCTCCTTCGGCTACAGCCGATTCAATCTTCATGCGGTGCATGAGCTCAGCGACCCGCAGCTCCACAGGACTGATGACCTCCTCGTTGGGACCTGAGGACAGCGGGGACAGCTCAGAGAGCTGGTTTGGGTTCAATGCTCAGGTAGATAATCCACCATGAATCATAGTTTAGCTTCACTTCCCTGGTCATACTGTTCTGCCTGACCAGTGACTTTTGAACCATGAGTTGTTAAAAACAGTGTTTATGTCTTTCTGTCTGATGTTCAGTCACAGACCTGAAGGTTAACAGAAAACCAGCAAGGTCCCTTGTCCCTTCATCCTGTCCAGAGCATCCTGACCGTCAACATCCTGACCGTCAACACCCTGACCTTCAACACCCTGACCTTCAACACCCTGACCGTCAACACCCTGACCTTCAACACCCTGACCTTCAACACCCTGACCCTTCAACTTCCTGACCTAAAAGGTCTTGACCCTTCAATGCCCTGACCTTCAACATCTTGACCTTCAACATCCTGACCTACAACATCCTGACCTAAAAGGTCCTGACCCTTCAATGCCCTGACCTTCAACATCCTGACCCTTCAACTTCCTGACCTTCAACGTTCTGACCTTCAACGTTCTGACCTAAAAGGTCTTGACCCTTCAACGTCTTGACCCTTCAACGTCTTGACCCTTCAACATCCTGACCCTTCAACATCCTGACCCTTCAACATCCTGACCTACAACTTCCTGACCTACAACTTCCTGAACCATCAGCATTCTGACCTTCAACATCCTGACCCTTCAACATCCTGACCCTTCAACATCCTGACCCTTCAACATCCTGACCCTTCAACGTCCTGACCCTTCAACGTCCTGAACCTTCAACGTCCTGAACCTTCAACGTCCTGAACCTTCAACGTCCTGAACCTTCAACATCTTGACCCTTCAACATCCTGACCTACAACTTCCTGACCTACAACTTCCTGAACCATCAACATCCTGACCCTTCAACATCCTGACCCTTCAACGTCCTGACCCTTCAACGTCCTGACCCTTCAACGTCCTGAACCTTCAACGTCCTGAACCTTCAACGTCCTGAACCTTCAACGTCCTGAACCTTCAACGTCCTGAACCTTCAACATCTTGACCCTTCAACATCTTGACCCTTCAACATCTTGACCCTTCAACGTCCTGACCTAGAACAGGCGGAGCTTCAGTCTAGATCATTTACCGAGAGAACCTCCTCCGTCTCTGGCCTGGCTGACTTTAATGATCTGCATCCTCAGAAGCTCGATCTTCGTCCGGCTGTCCTGTAACATCTGCTGCGCCGTGGCGAACATCTTCCTGTCCTGGAACACAAACCGGATCAAGTCAGGGTTCTGATCTGCTCAGAGAGAAGCAACAAGAACCCAAACTGGACTGGAACTAGTTCTGGGTCCAGCCGGTTGTGGCTGACTGGCGGCTCAACCAGAGCAGAGAGCCTGACTAACAAACGGAGATGGAAACCCGACAATATTCTGCTCAATAAGTAGCTTTACAGGTCAGATCTGATCGGATCCTTCCTGCCTCAACAAAGTTTCAGAACCCTCCCTTTGGGGTTCTGGTCCAGATGGGACCGGATGAAAGCAACACATCCGTGATGAGAACGGGCTTTAACTTTGAAAGGCAACAGGAAGCTTCCAGGCTTCACCTTGACAGAGCTGTTGGTGTAGGTCAGAATCATGTTCTCGGCGCCCTGCTTCACTTTGGTCTCCATCGTCAGCTGTTTCTTCAGCGTTCTGACCCGACTGGCCAGCGGTGATGTCACTTCCTCCCACTGACACGGTCGCTCCTCCTCCTCTGGGACGGCTGCTGCAAACGCACCAAAAACAGAGATTTAAAAAAAGATATAAAGAAAAGTTTACAATCTAATCGACTGAAAACAACCGATGACCGGTTGCTATGGTGATATCCACCCTTCCTGAGGACCAAAGAGGAGGCGGAGCCTACATTCAGCTATAAAAGCAAAAAGACGGGCCCATCAAGGTCTGGATCTGTGAGGGTCAGAACCTTCTGGAGGTTCTTCTGGATTTACAGTGGTTCCTGTAGATCTGACCGATTAAACAGAACCTTCAGGTCCAGGTTCTCCAGAACCATCCAGAACCAGACCTACTGGGAGAGAATGAGACAGATCTCTGAGCTCTGATTGGTCCTCCAGCAGCGGGACACGCTCTGGCTGGACGGAGAAACTGGTTTAACCCAGAAGGTTCTGGATATTCCACCGGGTCAGAACCGTCATCACTCTAAACTGAACATTCTGGGGGAAAATCCTCAAAGGTGAACTGGGATTATGGAAAAACTGGAAAAAGCGATCAGAATGATAACTGGGTCGGGAAAAGTCCAGCTTCCTGGGACCCGGTTAGACTCTGAATGATGGTTCTGGAGGTCCAAACAGGACTTGGTCTGCCACCATTTTCTAAGTCTGCACATTAAAAGACTTTAATTGAGATAGTATTCCTGAGAACCGGGAGAACAATCCTGATCATATTTAAGGATCATTTTCCAGACATGTTTCCTTCTTTTTCACACAGCAGCAGCAGCAGCTGAGGTGTTGCATGCTGGGAGTCTTTTTTCTCTTAGTTTCCACTAAGTCAGACGTCGGATCAGATCCCACAGTTGTAATTAAACTCACCTCCGTGGTTCTCCTTCTCCGTGGCCATGGACATAGCGTTGAGCTCCTGAAGCTGGGAGTGGAGCTGCTCTAGTTTCCGGTTGGACGCCTTCACCTCCCCGTCCACGTCGGCGGCGCCCCTCCGGCTGGTGTAGGCCCGCCTCATCCGCTCCGCCGCCTCCTTGATCTTCAGCTCCAGCTGGATCTCCTGGCGGACCTGCGCCCGAGCGCTCTCCAGCTGCTGCTGGAACTGCGGGTCCAGAATATCCAACGGCTGCAGCTTCCCGTCCTGAACGGGGGGGGAAACACGGCAGCTGAGACCGGAAAAGCATCCAGAACAATAACAGCTGATAGTTATCAGGCAGGTTCTGGAGAATCAGAACACAGAGTGAAAGAAAGAGAAGCAATTCATCAAAAGGAGAAGATACTTTCTCATTTTGACTTTGACTAGGCCGTTAAAAAAACACCTGGATTCTCATTTCTTCAGCCGTTCTGTTCTAGATCTGGTGCTGGGTTTGGATCAAGGTTCTGTCGACTCACTTTGACTTCAGAATACTTGGATCTACAGAGGAGATGATGATCCACAGAACAAGCCCAGAGCATCACCCTTCCACCACCGTGCTTTTAGTAGATACAAGGTGTTTGTGCTGATCTGCTGGGTCTGGTTCTGTCCATCATCGTCTCAGACGTTTTGTCCTCCATGCAGACGCAGCTCTGCTAACATCAGTCCTGCCGCCATCTTGTTTCTCCTTCCATCCTTCCAGGCAGCCATGCTGGTTCAGGGTCATGACCTTTGACCAGCTAACTGAGGCCTGTAGAGTCTGACATGGAGCTGATGGCTGCCATCAGAGCAACCTGGGCTTCCAGAACCTCAGCAGAACCACAGGCTGATCTCCTCCATGCCAGGAATTCATGCAAAAAGAGCCCAGACCAGAACTGAGACAGAAAGTCGATAATTCTGGATTTTATTTGTTTATTTTTGTCTGATGCAAAATTCAAATTTTCATCGAATGTATATGTTGGGTTTTCATTGAGCTGCACAATAAAACACAGACAACATCACTAACTCATCAATATATGTAACACTGCAACGTTTGGTTAAAATACTTCAGGTACCACTCATTAAGCTCCGCCTCCTGATATACTGACAACTTGGAGGGACGTTCAGGGTGCTGTATGTCCCACCTGAGTTAGATCTCCCCTATAAACAACATGGTGGACAGCAGGAGACAACACTATTTTTCAGTCAAGTTGCCTTGTTGTCATGTTTCGCTAACATCACATAACGCTACTGTAAACCATAATCCTTAATAAAATAAATAAAACAATCAAAACATCTCAGTCTGGTTGGAATTAATTAATTTAAAACTTACGGCAGCAGTTCTCCCTATTGGTTGTTTGTTCTTTTCCTTCCACTAAGCTTTCTAGTAACATGCTGAAATAAAGCCCTCAATGAACAACCAGCTTCTTTAGTAATGACCTTTAGTGACCTTCCCCCCTGACATCTGTCCAATCAGCACGGAGTCGTCCCCACGATTCCAGGCTCAACGTCAAGTTAACAAAAACAAAGTACTAGTCGATTTTATTTACTTCATGACCTAAAATATGAATAAAAACATTCATTATTGGAGATAAACAATTATTCTAATAATTAATTTATCCTGGTGTTGTAATAAGTTTACTTCAAACTAAGTTCCCACTACGAGCTCAGAGTTCCCACTACGAGCCCAGAGTTCCCACTGCAAGCTCAGAGTTCCCACTGCAAGCTCAGAGTTCCCACTACGAGCTCAGAGTTCCCACTACGAGCCCAGAGTTCCCACTACGAGCTCAGAGTTCCCACTACGAGCTCAGAGTTCCCACTGCAAGCTCAGAGTTCCCACTACGAGCTCAGAGTTCCCACTACAAGCTCAGAGTTCCCACTACGAGCCCAGAGTTCCCACTACAAGCTCAGAGTTCCCACTGCAAGCTCAGAGTTCCCACTACGAGCCCAGAGTTCCCACTACGAGCCCAGAGTTCCCACTACGAGCTCAGAGTTCCCACTGCAAGCTCAGAGTTCCCACTGCAAGCTCAGAGTTCCCACTACGAGCCCAGAGTTCCCACTACGAGCCCAGAGTTCCCACTACGAGCCCAGAGTTCCCACTACGAGCTCAGAGTTCCCACTACGAGCTCAGAGTTCCCACTACAAGCTCAGAGTTCCCACTACGAGCTCAGAGTTCCCACTACAAGCTCAGAGTTCCCACTACAAGCTCAGAGTTCCCACTAGAACCTCAGAGTTCCCACTACGAGCTCAGAGTTCCCACTACGAGCTCAGAGTTCCCACTACAAGCTCAGAGTTCCCACTAGAACCTCAGAGTTCCCACTACAAGCTCAGAGTTCCCACTAGAACCTCAGAGTTCCTACTACAAGCCCAGAAGCTGAGCTGTAGGAACTTTCTTCGGTTCTGACTGGAAGTGTTCAGGAACACAAAGCCAGATGTGAGGAGGAGCAGAAAGACCCAAACTGGACAAACAGGTAAATCCGCAGCAGCTCTCTGACTAGGACTAGAACTCTAGACACCCGGACCGGTTCTGGTGATCCCATCCATCCCAGCTGGGAGCCGCTGGGATGGATGGGAATGACGGAGGACTCACCTGGGGTGTTGGGGCTGACATGGCGGCCAGGTACGCTGGACAACCTCCGACTGATCTACCTGCTCAGGTGAGCTGACGGCCGCTGCTTCTTCCTGAAACACCGATGGAAACAAATCTGATCAAACCTTTGAATCCGAGCTGACGTCACAGCACGCTGATTGGCTGAGCGCGGTTCCATAGATGCACCTGCAGCCAATCACGGGTCAGCGCTTGGTTGCACCTGTACAGGTAGCAGTGTGGTGCATTCCAGCTGCCTCCCTCCTCCCTGCGTGGAAATTCGGGTTTCATCACATGTCGGACTGAGTCACTGCGTGGATTCACCTTTCAGGATCTGCAAACCGAACAGGTTGTTCCAAAACACGCAGAGCCTTTTACAAAGATGGCTGCCACTCCTGAGACAGACAGACAGAGAGGGAGGGATCATCTTCTTTGTGTTCACCAGCTGCAGGACCCAACATGAGAACATCTCCAGCTGTTTGAGAGGAACATCAGAGGAACTGAAGGAGAACCAGCCGCTTCACAGACACTGATACTGAAATGTATTAATGTCCTTCACAGGAAACCAGCAACCAGCTCCACTGGTTTAACAATCAGCATCGGATCAGAAAGTTTCATCCTGCAGTTTAGCAGGATAACGCATCAGGCAGTTTTATTTATATAGCAATACTTTCAACAACAAGGTGATTCAAGGTGCTTCACATGATTAGAGGGTAAAATAAAAACAGCAGTGAAAGCATTAAAGGCGGCTCTAAACAGAGTTGTGATTTAAAAGACCTCAGTGATTCATATGTGAGTTTTATTGAATTAACAATAACATGCTGTACTTTGTGCTTGTGTACAGGACTTTGTCCGGCTCTCATGCCGCCTTTAAACGTGCTTCATTAATAAAGGTGGTATGGTATCCAGTTTGTCCCACATTTAGATGGATGGATGGATGGTCCAATAATAGGCTGATATTCCTTTATTAAATCTGAATAATTCAAATCACAAAAGCAGCAAAGATGGAACAATTTAACAAGAGACAGCGTTTATAATAATTATAATAATAATAATAATAACGGTATCTCTGGACCTGAGAAGGTCCTCGCAGAGAGACTGGATTTCCTGCTGGTGTTGGGGGTGTGTCCTGTGTTCGTCCATCGCTGTGTGGTTTGGATCAAGCTCAGAACCGGACCGGTCCAGGTGGCGGGGAGCCGTCGGATCATCAGGGCTGATCTTCCCTCCATCCAGCTCTAGGGTCAGGAGACAGACGGAGCCCACACACCCTGGACACAAACTGTTTCACCTTCAGGTGGCGCTACAGAGACACTTTCTGTCCCCAGGCTGTCCCTCTGATGAACACAATGAACACGTCACAGCCTACTTTGTTTAACAAGTCACATTTTTGTCCTTATGTCCTGGATTCGTTCTTAGCATTCCCACTGAAAGGAAACCTCCTAAGATAAAGGTAGATGTATTTGTTTTGTCCTGCATGTTAGCCTACTGTTTAGAGCTGCCTTTGATTAATAACATATGGAGCATAATTAGTTTTAGTCTGGACTCCAACTCTTTATTTTGCTGCTACAACATAATGTTATTTTTAATTGTGTTATGTTTCTGTCATCCCGATTCAGGTTGAACTGTAGAAGTCAGATATAACTACTAATAAAGTCACATTAATGATAACTTTATTTATAAAGCGCTTTCAAACAAAGTGCTGTACAGCTAGAGAATAAGATACATAATTAAAAACAACACAGAATAAAACAATGCAAATTAAAAACAGATCAAACAATAAAAACAAATCAAACTATACCTGGAATTAGGACACATAAGATGGAGTGAACATTCTGTGCACATAATGTGATTTTTATTTTTCTTCTACTGTCTGTTAGCTGAGAGTCATTGTGATGTCGTTCCCTGCGCCGCCGCGTCCCTCCGGTCCACCAGGGGCAGCAGAGAGCCATAAACGTGTTGACGGAGGCGGGTTGGTTTGTTCCCATCGTGGCTGCTGGTGCTGGCGGACTGTTGTTTGTGAGGTGAACTAACTTTTGTCCTCAGGAGCAGAGATCCAACCCGCCCGGGAGAAACTTCAGGTCCACAGAGAGTCGGAGAAGCGGCAGCATGTCGGCCTCAGCGGCTAAAGCGAGCAAGAAGGAGAATTCAAACCACGACGGAGCGGATGAGACCTCCGGTAATAACGGTTCTCCTCTCAGCGCCATTTTCAGCTGTTTATCGTCATTATGCCGTCCTCACGGCCTCGGGGTTCCGCTCAGGGGACTCGTGCTAACTACTTCCCGGGAGCTGAAGCTCCTGGTTTTCCTGAACAGCCTCGGTTATCTGAACATGTCGGGATATTTCAGGGAAGCAGCCGCGGCTAACTAGCCTGCTAGCCACTGTTAGCTTCTAGTAGCTTCTGCTAGCGTGTAGCCGTTAGTTTACAACACAGCGGGGCCAGCAGGTGTTCTGATCCGGGCTTCATAAATACGGTTTAAATGATTCTATCTGATTAATCCGTCGAGTTTTGTTCGACAGGACCATTTATGAGCCATAAACCCGCAGGAGGAGGCCGTTGGTGAGCGGAGGGTTTTCACGGCAGACGCGGAGACGGAGCTCAGCCCGTTTTTCATTCAAACCAGGCCGCCTTAAACAGCGACAGGAAGGAGGGGGGTGGAGGGGGCTGTCTGTGGAGGGAACCCACGGAGAGGGGCTTCATGGGGGATCGATCCAGCCTGGATCCTTCCTGGATCGATCAAACAAACACCATCCAGACCTGAACACATTTTATATAAACTCCTCCGTGTTTATAAATCCTGATATAGTTTCGTGTTTCTGCATCTAGAAGCGGCTCATCACCAAATACTGCAATAAAACACAAATATTCTCCATCAGGACTGGTAGCTGCACCAGATATCGGCCGATTTTTAACAACCGATTATTGTGTCCATCCTTTGTTTGAGGAGGGGGGAGGGGCTTGGCCATGTGGCGTCTGTTTGGTCATGTGACCACCATGGGGTTCCTGTCGCTTTTATAGTGTAGAAACTAGGAAAGATGAAGAAGAAATATCAGCCATAACTGCAGTGTTAATATCGGTTAGCGATATCGGTCCAAATGACTAGATTGGTGCTTTTCTGGTTAGAATTGTTTCATTTATGGAGAAAATATGAATCATCTGTTAGTTTGGACAACATTAAACTCCTGAACGCTTCAGTCGGACTCCAGAAGTTTCTGTCATCTCCGTCAACATTTCTAAAACGTTTTTTTTAAGCTGGGGATTTTATAAAAAAAAATATTTTTACAAAATCCTGAAGTGTTGGTTTGTGTCTGCAGAGAAAGAGCAGCAGGAGGCGATCGAACACATCGATGAAGTACAGAATGAAATCGACAGGTGAGTTTGGAGGCGGAGCGTCGACACAATGTTTCCTGTTATGGCGCCTTCTGATTGGCTTGTTTTTCCCAGATTAAATGAACAGGCGAGTGAAGAAATCCTAAAAGTAGAGCAGAAGTACAACAAATTACGCCAGCCGTTCTTCCAGAAGCGATCAGAGCTCATAGCCAAAATCCCAAACTTCTGGGTCACAACATTCGTCAACCATCCACAAGGTAAAGGAGTCGGTTCTGTTTGTAGTTCTGGTGAAGGTTTCACATCTCAGGACCAGATAAAAAACACCTGCTGACTGCTTGTTGTAGTTTCAGCCCTTCTGGGGGAGGAGGACGAAGAAGCTCTTCATTATCTGTCGAAGGTCGAGGTCACGGAGTTCGAGGACATCAAGTCTGGATACAGAATAGATTTTGTAAGTTCTCCTCCTCGTTCTGTTGGAGTTTGTTCTGAAGATGTTTTCTGATCTGCCTGTTCTCCCCTGTGTTCCTGCAGTCCTTTGATGAGAACCCGTACTTCGAGAACAAAGTTCTGTCCAAAGAGTTTAACGTCAACGAGGGCGGAGATCCGGTTTCCAAATCTACTGAGATCAAATGGAAAGCTGGAAAGGTGCGTTGGCCTGGGTTTCGGTCCGCCCTACGATCTGGCAAAGCTTAGAACAACGGACTGAAAAAGACTGATCTCCCAGGGATTTAGGCCCAGAGTTCTACTAGGACCATCGTTTAAGGAGGAAGCATTTCAGATTTAAAAACAGAAGGGAGGAATTAGGGCCGATATAATCTAAATTACCGCACGGTAATGATATTTATTGCAATATTTTCTTTTCTTTATACATGTGAAAATGACAGTTTATGAACATTCTCACTTTCCAGATAAATAACAGCAGAACGACTTCAAAAAAGTTTAGATGCCGTTTAAAGAACATGAATTGTGCAAAATAGATATATAAAAAATATTCAAATCTTTTTTTTTTCTTCAAAAAATGCAACACTAAAATTCTCGCAACATAAAGCTGAAGATATTTTAATTAAACGAAAAGCTTAATGTTATTAAAAAAAACACAAAGGTCAAAGTTATCCGCTTTCCTGGTTACTTATTTATAAATTTGTTATCACACAAAAATAAAGCTGCACATATTTGAATGAAAAATGCTTCGAGTTCAACAGTTTTTTTCCCATTAAATGGAAAACAACACATTTTAAACTTGCGATATGTAGCGTAAAGACAAACACTGAACATCAGTATTTATCCTCCTTGATGACATCATCAAAATGCGCAATTGCGCTCGGCCGGTATAGTCAAAATCTCCACCTTTGGCTACATTTAGGTCATTTCTACCTTTTTTATATCGCCCACCACTAGGATGAATGTTAGATTGGTTAGAAAACCAGCGTAGAAGAAGAAGAAGGTCAGACTGAAGAGCGGCGCTCTAATGTTGAACTGAAAGTCACAAACCCCACGATCCAAACCGAACCTGTCGGGTTGATCTGCTTCCAGGGGAAGGAGCCATCACAGTCATCTGTTCGGCCAATCAGAAGCAGAGAGGTCCGGGGCCAATAGGAATAAATATAATCCCCGTTTTTAAAGTTCATAAAAAAAGCTTCCCTGAATTTATAAATAATTTTGGCTTAAACTGTTATAAACATCAGGTGAGGATTTACCTGCAGCTGTGGCCTGATTTAAGTTGTTTTATTGTTCCTGACTAGTCAGGATAGACTCCGCCCACCTTCAGTTACAGGAGTGTTTGGGGGTCGCTGCACAGTGACCGCTAACCTTTGACCTCTGTGACCTGGCAGGATCTGACCAAGCGAAGCGGCCAGACGGCGAACAAAGCCGGGAAGAAGCGGCAGCACGAGGAGCCGGAGAGTTTCTTCACCTGGTTCACCGACCACTCCGACGCCGGCGCCGACGAGCTGGGTGAGGTCATCAAGGATGACATCTGGCCCAACCCCCTGCAGTACTACCTGGTAGGAGCTCCGCCCACCGTTCCGCTGAACGCGTCGGTTCTGATCCGCAAGCAGCCGGTTCTAACTGTCTGTCTCTGGGTCCGAGGTCCCCGACATGGAGGACGAGGAGGGCGAGGACGACGAAGAGGAGGACGAGGAAGGCCTGGAGGACATCGATGAGGGAGAGGAAGAGGAGGGTGAAGATGAGGACGGAGAAGGGGAAGATGGAGAGGTGAGGGCTGCAGCTTGTCGTCATGGTTACTGTGGTCCAGAACCCGGACGTTTCTATGGAGTTCAGTCAGATTGACCTGGACTCAGATCCTGGTTCTGGTTCTGGATCGATGCAACTGGATCAGAGTCCAGTGGGAACAGAACCAGTACATTCTGTATTATATAACATTTTCATTGGCTGTGGTTCTGTGGACTAGAACCAACAGAGTCCCAGGTCTGACCAGAACCAGAACCGACCCATCTCTCTCTCTGTGTGTCTGTGTTCCAGGACGACGGAGACGACGACTGAAGGTGTCGGTCGGTCGGCGCCGTCCTCCCGCTGCGACCCGTCTGGGAGGGGGAGGGGGGGTGGTGGTTGTAAAATATATTTTTTGTTTCTAATATTTTTCCTCCTGTGTGTCGTCGTCGACCCGTCGGCGCCGCCCGCCTGCGGCCCGGGTCCAGAGGGCGGCGCCGGACTCTCCTGTCTTCATCGGTTCCTGGGATGAAAACATGATAACTTTGTAGCATTCTGCACGTCATTTCCTGTAGATTAAAGACCGGTAGTTGGTCCAGATGGCGGTTCTGTTCGGTTCTGTTGTCATGGTGCCGTGAGAGCGTCTCATCCTAGCATCTTTAGCCACTTTTCTATATATATATAAATGTATATTGTATGGGGGGGGTGGTGGGGGGGGCCACGATGAAGCAGCACCAGCTCGTTCCTCTCTCTCTGTCTGTAAATGTTTCAGCTCAGAAAGCCAGTTCTGCCGGTTCCGGCTCGACCCGCTTTTTCCCTCAGACACATTCAGCTGTCTTTATTTTTGTCTGTTTTAAATAAAAACCCAAAATGTGGAGACTGGATCTGGTTCTGAACTCATTACTAATCTGATCTGATCCGGAAATCAATGAACCAGAATCCAAAATGACGAGACGTTCCGTTGGATCAGCTTTTCTAGAGTAACTGGCTTTCTGATGCGACCTTTAGTAGAACCCAGGATGTTCTGGTTCTGGTTAAACACAACCCGCCTCTCTGGAAGTGACTTTTATAATAAACCAATATGGCCGATTCAACCTAGGCTCTGGTGCTTGATTTATTCGCGTTCTGATCCGGTAGAACCTCGGTTCCTACGACGGAGTATCGGGGCTGTTGTAGACAAAAGGAGTAAATGGGAGAAAAATGCCAAAAGTTTTAGATTAATTTCACATTATCCAGAAAAAGGTGGAAATTCTCATTTAGAAATGTGTAAAATTTGCAGGAGAAAACTCAAATTTCCCTGATTATCGGCATACCTTTCATATTTAAACTACATTTTCTGACATTGAAAACTCAGATATTTTCAAGAGAAATAACTCATCAGAAAAAGTCAGTCCAACAAGATTTAAGTGTTAAGATGGGAATCCCAGATCAGAACTTCTCCCAGGATCAGATGAGGCCCTGAACGCCTCAGAGGGGAGAAACTGAGGAAGAAGCTCCAAAATGGCTGCATCAGTAACTTAGAAGATCTAATTATCTTGTTACAATAAAGTTACACACTTTCATGGCGCTCAGTGAGACCTGCATGTTGCAGCTTCTTCCTCAGTCTTTTTTTAAAAGGTTTTTGTGGCCTTTATTGAAAGTGGACAGGGTTACAGAAAGGGGTGAGACAGTCGGCAAATGTCCCTGGGCCGGAGTCGAACCCACAACCGCATCGAGGACCGAGGCCTCTGAACATGGGGCGTCGCGTGGCGCCCCAGCTTCTTCCTCAGTCTTTCCCATTCGAGGCGTTCAGGGTCTCATCTGAACCTGGGAGAAGTTCTGATCCAGGTCAAGAGCCGCATTAGCATATTTATTGAAATTGAAAATATTCAGATGCTAACAGTTAAATCTTATTAGACTTCCATTTTCTGTTGGATGTCTGATTCTTAACAAACTTCAGTGCTTTTTCTGATATTTTTTTCTCTTCCAAATCTCTGACTTTGTCAGAAAATATATTGGCTTAAATATCAAAATGTATGCCTTAAAATTATTACACATTTTCTCTAGCAGATTTTTAACATTTCTAAATCTGAGAATTTTCTAGCTATTTCTGGAATATGTTAAATTAGTTTTGTTAAATTTACTCCAGAATATTTTCCTTTGGTCTACCCTGATACTCTACGGTTCCTCTCCAAGTCCCTCATTTATCAACCATACAAACAGATCTAAGCGTGTTTGGTGTGTAGGAACAATTTTACACATAATTTGGTATTCACCATCTTGTACTTGTGCGTAGAAATGTTCCTGAATACAAGAACAGCTCTGACCATGCGTACACACAGCACCTAGCGGTAGAACGGAGGAACTGCAACACAAACGGTTTGACAGAGTATTTATCTCGTCAGTTTACAAAGGTGCAAAGTAATGAAGTATAAATACTTCAACTTAAGTATACATTTAGGGTATTTATACTTCACTGGAGTAATTATAGATTTGTCTACTTTTTACTTCTACTCGTTTCATTTTTACACAAGTATCTGTATTTTCTAATTCTTAGATTTTAAAAACAGCCCCGTTCCTCCAGTTTCATTTCGACTTGTTATACAGTTAAAAAACACAAAGACAAAAAAAACCTTTGCAGAAAAAATGCACCAGCTGGATAGAAATTAATTGAGGTTTGATAATCATTTTAAACATCTATTATTCTGACAGCCGTTTCTATTTCTGGTTGCAGAGCGGGGAGTCGTGCCGACAACCCATGCTGCTGAAGCCAGTAGTCCACATATGGTTCTTTAATGTGTTTATATTTCACTAAAATGAATGAATTTGTAATGGACAAATATGCGGTTAAACCGGGTAGAATAGTGTATTTCTATATTAATTATGTCCTTTAGTGAAAATGTTTTGGGGAGGTGTGGCAGTGCTTTAGTCCTCAATTACATTTTTTTACTTTTATATTTTATACATTTTTACTTTTACTTGAGTAAAAAAACATGATCTTGATACTTTAACTTCTACAGATTTCTTTTTAAGCCGTAGTATCGATATTTCTACCTGAGGAAGGTATGAATACTTTAGACACCTGTCAGTTTATCTCCTCATGTTGGCGTCTGTCTGTCTTTTAGCTAAATAACTCACAAAGTTATGGACGGATTTGGATCAAACTTTCAGGAAATATTAGAAACGTACCAAGGAATGAATGATGATATTTTGGGGGTGATCATGCATGGAGATCTGGGGGTGTGAGGAGCTTCATGGAGGTCTGCTCTCTCCAATTTAAACGATGTTGTTCCACTTCTAAATCAAAGGTTAACAAACTGTAGTGAGGAAACTTGATGGTCCTGCTTATCGGTGCAGCAGGTTGTCTCTGTCTCCATGGTTACTGATGCCAGCCAAAGCAGCGTCTCCATGGAGACGGCCACACGAGGTGGTGATCTGTTCCCCCCGGTAGAAGATCTGCTCCAGCTGTGTTGCTGAGGGACGCTTTATTGGATTCTCTCTGATATCAACCATTTAGTTCCTTTAGTTCCACCAGGAACCTCTCCACTGTCCCGACCGCATTTACTGCCTTTAACTTTAACTTTAACTCATTTACTTTGTTCTATGAAGCTTAAATATTCCCACAGAAGTGAATAAAACGATTGTTTATGTCTGCAGCAGGAATATAACAGCTGTGTGATGGAGGGGGAGACATGAAGCAGAGGAACCGCCGATAACAGACGACAAAAACTGTGTGTTCAAGGGAACTGTTCGTCTGGATGAACCGTTTCCTCTAAAAGAACTGTTCGTCTGGATGAACCGTTTCCTCTAAAAGAACTGTTCGTCTGGATGAAACGTTTTGTCTAAAAGAACTGTTCGTCTGGAGGAACCGTTTCCTCTAAAAGAACTGTTCGTCTGGATGAACCGTTTCCTCTAAAAGAACTGTTCGTCTGGATGAAACGTTTTGTCTAAAAGAACTGTTCGTCTGGATGAACCGTTTCCTCTAAAAGAACTGTTCGTCTGGATGAACCGTTTTGTCTAAAAGAACTGTTCGTCTGGAGGAACCGTTTCCTCTAAAAGAACTGTTCGTCTGGAGGAACCGTTTCCTCTAAAAGAACTGTTCGTCTGGATGAACCGTTTTGTCTAAAAGAACTGTTCGTCTGGAGGAACCGTTTCCTCTAAAAGAACTGTTCGTCTGGATGAAACGTTTCCTCTAAAAGAACTGTTCGTCTGGATGAAACGTTTTGTCTAAAAGAACTGTTCGTCTGGATGAACCGTTTTGTCTAAAAGAACTGTTCGTCTGGATGAACCGTTTCCTCTAAAAGAACTGTTTGTCTGGATGAACCGTTTCGTCTAAAAGATCCGTTCGTCTGGATGAACCGTTTTCTCTAAAAGAACTGTTCGTCTGGATGAACCGTTTCATCTAAAAGAACTGTTTGTCTGGATGAACCGTTTCGTCTAAAAGATCCGTTCGTCTGGATGAACCGTTTCGTCTAAAAGAACTGTTCATCTGGATGAACCGTTTCCTCTAAAAGAACTGTTCGTCTGGATGAACCGTTTCATCTAAAAGAACTGTTCGTCTGGATGAACCGTTTCGTCTAAAAGATCCGTTCGTCTGGATGAACCGTTTCCTCTAAAAGAACTGTTCGTCTGGATGAACCGTTTCATCTAAAAGAACTGTTCGTCTGGATGAACCGTTTTGTCTAAAAGAACTGTTCGTCTGGATGAACCGTTTCCTCTAAAATAACTGTTTGTCTGGATGAACCGTTTCGTCTAAAAGATCCGTTCGTCTGGATGAACCGTTTCCTCTAAAAGAACTGTTCGTCTGGATGAACCGTTTCATCTAAAAGAACTGTTCGTCTGGATGAACCGTTTTGTCTAAAAGAACTGTTCGTCTGGATGAACCGTTTCCTCTAAAATAACTGTTTGTCTGGATGAACCGTTTCGTCTAAAAGAACTGTTCGTCTGGATGAACCGTTTCATCTAAAAGAACTGTTTGTCTGGATGAACCGTTTCATCTAAAAGAACTGTTTGTCTGGATGAACCGTTTCGTCTAAAAGATCCGTTCGTCTGGATGAACCGTTTCCTCTAAAAGAACTGTTCGTCTGGATGAACCGTTTCGTCTAAAAGAACCGTTCATCTGGATGAACCGTTTCGTCTAAAAGAACTGTTCGTCTGGATGAAACGTTTTGTCTAAAAGAACTGTTCGTCTGGATGAACCGTTTCCTCTAAAAGAACTGTTTGTCTGGATGAACCGTTTCGTCTAAAAGATCCGTTCGTCTGGATGAACCGTTTCCTCTAAAAGAACTGTTCGTCTGGATGAACCGTTCCTCCCCGTCCAGCGCCAGGTTCTCCCGGTAGCCGCTCAGGTTCAGGTCAATGTATTAGTCAAAATCTGGTGATATATTTATCACGATACAAGGGAGACGACACGATTTATCGTGATTTTTAAAGCTTAATTTAACTGTAGAAAAACATTCTAAACTCTCCAACCTGTTTCATACTATAACAGTTTTATTAGTTGATCCACTGGAACCAAGAAGGTGAAAAACAGCCACTAAACTACCAGTTATAGTTTTATATTTACTACAATAATTACTGTCATCAATAATGGTTCCATTCAAATCCTAAAAAACAAAATAAAACTACATTGCTTTTGCATATCGATACATCTGTATAGACAAAATATTGCGATAATGTATAATGTATTTTCTTACATCCCTAAACAGTGTTAAAATTAATTTGTGTCATTACAATTTTCATAAAGTCTGTTCATCATGACTCTTTATGTTTCACCTCCATCTGTCACTGAAATCCCTTTTTTTCCCGCCGTCGTTATTTTCAGGAAGAACACGAGGATTTAATGCATGTGTCAGAGGAAGTGACCATATATGGTTAAATGAGGGCGTGTCTGTATGCTAATGACTGTCCCAGGTAACACGTGGGATTTATCTACAGATGATTGATCAGGACGACCATTTTCCTTTTTAAATAAATAAAATATAAATATATTAAGAGGAACATTCGTACGATCATTTGATAAATCCGACTTTTGACTGTTTGTACGAACTTTCTGATTTTTATTGGTAGGATAGAATAACGGACAGTTTCTATGAACGGTTGATAAATGATAACAGACCTGGTCTGGATGAGATGAGAATATCTATAAACTGTTCTGGTTCTGTTGATTTAAGCTCTCCAGTAGCTGGTTTATAAAGGGGCGTGGCCTGATAAGGAGGCTGTTGCTGTATGCCCCGCCCCCTCTCTGATTACTTTAATAAAAGCCAGTAACCCAGGAGGGCCCCAGCTGCAGTCCCGCCCACTGTCCTGCTGGTTCTAGACGAGTCTCTGCTGATCCGGACGGTCCTGAAGTTCTGCAGGATACCGGGCCTGGAGGAACCAGGAACCGGACCTTCTCTGGTTCCTGGCCAGGAAATGACGACACATTGAGAAGCAAACTGGTTTCAGGGTTTAATACCAACACAATTCACAGAATAAAAGAACATTTTCAAGTAAAAAAAATGGATCGGAACCGGACTGAGCCGGGTTTGATCCGACCTGCAGGAAACCAGAACATTTTCCATTAAAACGGTTCAGTGATTCCAGCATTGGGTCATTATTACAGCAGGCGGTCCGGTCCAGAACTTCATCTAGAAACGGGTTATTTTAACACATCATCAGAACCTACAGAGTCCAACATCATCTGGGTCGCTTAAAAAAAGTTCTAAAAGCAGCAGCACCAGAGGCTGAGTCCGTCATCTGACCTCCGGTACCAGTAACACCATTACGCCTGTAGCCGGAACCAGCACAGAACCGAACGATAAAACCCAGAGGCCCGGTTAGAGCCGGACCCCCAGTCTGCACCTCCGGCTCCACATGGTCCGGTCCGGATGGGAGGCGGCGGGCCGGCCGGCCGGAGTGGGCCGGGCCACGCTGGAGAAGGGTCGGGAGTTAATGCTGATCCGATCCAGGTCCCGCTTCAGAACCGCCAGCTGGCTGTCCTGGACGAAGCCGAAGACGTCCAGCAAGCGGAGCGTCGGGATCATCTTTCCCAGGTCGCTGGAGACACAGGAGTTACAGAACCCAGTCAGAACCAGAACCAGAACCAGCAGCTGCTTTTAGAGCAAAACCACAAGGGGCTCAAAATATGACAGAGAAAAGTTAATAAAGCATTTTGTTCACTGTTCAGGTCTGATCCAGAACCAGAAGGTTCTGGTGTCGGCTGCAGCGACCCACTTCTCAATAAAACTCCCATGTTTAGTAGCTAGTACACCTGTACCAATAAGCCCCGCCCCCCAGCGTGTTGAACTCACCTGAGAGCAGCCAGGTGGATGTGGTAGCAGCGACTCAGCGACAGGTGAAGCAGCTTCTTCAGCTGCTTCAGAACCGGGAAGCTGTCGGCCATCAGCAGGGTGCTGTCGCTGCAAACACACACACACAGTCACCACCCACAGCATCACACACCCTCTACCGTACACAGCAGTGACTCTATGAGCTGCTGCTGCACTACAAGCTGCTTCCAGGGCGTCTCACCTGAGATCCAGAGTCTCAATGTTTGGACATCTCTCCACCAGAACCTTAACGTCTGCAGAGATACCAGGAGAAATGTTTCAGTGTGGGACAGAGGAAACGTTCGTCTGGGGAAAACGTTCGTCTGGGGAAAACGTTCGTCTGGGGGAGAAACGTTCGTCTGGGGAAAACGTTCGTCTGGGGGAGAAACGTTCGTCTGGGGGAGAAACGTTCGTCTGGGGGAGAAACGTTCGTCTGGGGGAGAAACGTTCGTCTGGGGGAGAAACGTTCGTCTGGGGGAGAAACGTTCGTCTGGGGGAGAAACGTTCGTCTGGGGGAGAAACGTTCGTCTGGGGGAGAAACGTTCGTCTGGGGAAAACGTTCGTCTGGGGAAAACGTTCGTCTGGGGGAGAAACGTTCGTCTGGGGGAGAAACGTTCGTCTGGGGGAGAAACGTTCGTCTGGGGGAGAAACGTTCGTCTGGGGGAAACGTTCGTCTGGGGAAAACGTTCGTCTGGGGAAAACGTTCGTCTGGGGGAGAAACGTTCGTCTGGGGGAGAAACGTTCATCTGGGGGAGAAACGTTCGTCTGGGAGAGAAACGTTCGTCTGGGAGAGAAACGTTCGTCTGGGGGAGAAACGTTCGTCTGGGGGAGAAACGTTCGTCTGGGGGAGAAACGTTCGTCTGGGGGAAACGTTCGTCTGGGGGAAACGTTCGTCTGGGGGAGAAACGTTCGTCTGGGGGAGAAACGTTCGTCTGGGGAAAACGTTCGTCTGGGGAAAACGTTCGTCTGGGGGAGAAACGTTCGTCTGGGGGAGAAACGTTCGTCTGGGGGAGAAACGTTCGTCTGGGGAAAACGTTCGTCTGGGGGAGAAACGTTCGTCTGGGGGAAACGTTCGTCTGGGGAAAACGTTCGTCTGGGGAAAACGTTCGTCTGGGGGAGAAACGTTCGTCTGGGGGAGAAACGTTCGTCTGGGGGAGAAACGTTCGTCTGGGAGAAACGTTCGTCTGGGGGAGAAACGTTCGTCTGGGGGAAACGTTCGTCTGGGGGAGAAACGTTCGTCTGGGGGAGAAACGTTCGTCTGGGGAAAACGTTCGTTCGTCTGGGGGAGAAACGTTCGTCTGGGGGAGAAACGTTCGTCTGGGGGAGAAACGTTCGTCTGGGGGAGAAACGTTCGTCTGGGGGAGAAACGTTCGTCTGGGGGAGAAACGTTCGTCTGGGGAAAACGTTCGTCTGGGGGAGAAACGTTCGTCTGGGGGAGAAACGTTCGTCTGGGGGAGAAACGTTCGTCTGGGGGAGAAACGTTCGTCTGGGGGAGAAACGTTCGTCTGGGAGAGAAACGTTCGTTCGTCTGGGGGAGAAACGTTCGTCTGGGGGAGAAACGTTCGTCTGGGGGAAACGTTCGTCTGGGAGAAACGTTCGTCTGGGGGGAAACGTTCGTCTGGGGGAGAAACGTTCGTCTGGGGGAGAAACGTTCGTCTGGGGGAGAAACGTTCGTCTGGGGGAGAAACGTTCGTTCGTCTTGGGGAGAAACGTTCGTCTGGGGGGAAACGTTTGTTTGGGGGAACCTGTTTCGTCCAGATGAACAGTTCCTCCCTCCAGGTCTTACCGTCCAGCGCCAGGTTCTCCCGGTAGCCGCTCAGGTTCAGGTCCGTGACGCTGGGACTCAGGTGGTTCACCACGCTCTGGACGTGCTCTCTGCCGAAGCTGCACCACGAGACGTTCAGCTGCTCCAGGCTGAAACAGGAACACAGACAGGCTGAGTCTCCGGACCGGAACCGGCCGGGTCCGATAGAAGCAGACGGAACCGGGAGCTGACCTGCAGCAGGATCCCAGCAGGGCGGCCAGAGCGGCAGCAGAGAAACCAGAGCAGCCGCTCAGGTTGAGCTGCAGTAGGTCGCGGTTCTCCTCCAGGCAGCTGGGAGAACAAACCCAGACAGAACCATCAGCACAAGTTCTACGGTCCTCACACCACCGGCCCAACGGTACCGACCCGTTTACCTGATGATGCTGTCGGAGAGCTGCAGAGCCTCCAGGCTGAGGTAGCGCAGCCGCCGGCAGCAGCAGACGATGCTCTGCAGAGCCGAGGTGGGGATGATGGAGCTGGACAGGTCCAGTTCTACCAGCTGCAGCGGGCTGGAACCAGAACCAGAACACACATCGGGTCCAGCTCGTAAACACGTTTCACCACAAACTGCAGTTTTTATTGGATTTAATGCAAAGGGAAAGAGAGCTGAGTTAATCTGAAAAGTGTGGCGGGCATTTAGATCACGTACCGAATACAAATGTCCGCCGCACTTTTCAGTTTTCTAGCAGTGAAACATTCGTTTGGACCCATTTAAACCATCAGAACCGGACCGGACCGGACCTCCATCTGTTAGAACAACATGTCCCAGTCTAAGACACGGAACCATGACGATCCGGACTCACCGAGGTTCTGTGAGCTCCAGCTCATCAACAAAAGCCCGGGGGCAGCGCAGCCGCTGGACCCCAGTGTTCAGAACCAGGCGCAGAGCCGGGCCCGTTCGGGTCAGGCCCTCCAGGTCCACGCTGTGCCACAGAGACTCGTCCAACCTGAGACAAACACAGGAGAGGTTACCATGGGAACCCGACCCGGAATTACATCCCTATAGCCGGGTCACCTAGGTCCAGTTGGTTCTGTTTGTTTTCATTCTGGTTAAATCCACACTGAAGTGGTTCTTAGTCCGGTTCTGCTGATCCGAGTCAGGTTTGGCAGAACCGGTCCATTAAAGGAGTTCAGTTCAAGTTCTGCAGAACCAAACCATCAGATAAACAATGATGCATCTGATCCGGATCTATCAGAACCAGAACTCTCACAGATCATAGCTGGGTTTGTTCAACAGGCTTCAACCCAAAAGGTTCTGGTTCTGGTTCAGAAACAAACAGGAAAAAATGAGCAGCTTTGAGTTTTCAGGAAATAATCGGGTCCAGATTCCTACCAAGAACCGCTGCTGGTTCTGCTGCGGTCCGGAAGTTTCAGGATCAAGAGTTTAACTTGGCTCCAAGATGTTCTGGTTCTCCTGCATAAACCGGACCTGGAAGTCCTCGGCCTGTCGGGTCCAGAGCAGCTTGGATTCCGTTTAAGGAACCTCCATCTGCTCCTGGTGACGTTCCGGGATTGTTCCAGAAACATCTCTGGGATTTTCAGGATCCGAACCAGAACCGAGCCAGAACCTCAAACAGCACAAAGAAAAAGCTTTCATACCGAGTCGGAACATCCAGGTTCTGGTGGAGGAACCCGGATCTGAAGGATCAGAACAGTGATCCAACAGGAACAGGTTCTGTTTAGAGCCATAATTCGTGGGATACTGACAATACTGGGAATGCTGGGAATACTGGGAATCCCTGTCAGTTTAAAAGCCCAGAACTGAACCGACTGGTTTCCTTTCAGCAGAAAAAAAATAAAACAAATGAGGAAAATCCTGGAATCCTTCAGAACCGCGGCGGAACCTCTGGATCCGATGGAGGGACTTACGCCAGGCGACGCCAGCGCCGGCACACGGCGGAGACCCGGAGCAGATCCTGCAGAGGGAGGCAGAAGTAGATCCTGAGGAGCAGCTCGTCTGGAAGATGATCCCAGGAGATTCCTGCAGACATGGGAAAAACTGTTTTATTCCACACAGGAACATCTGTGGATCCAAACCAACCACTGGTCCCAGTCTGGGAATGACAGCGGACCCGGTTCCCCACCTGGGCCGGACCGCCTTCTCCTCCTGGACCTCCGGGCCAGGACAAAGTCGTTCTCCTTCCCCCTGGAGGCCGGCCGGGAATGTTTGGGTCTGGGAGAGCCCGGCAGGATCAGCTCTGCCGGGGTGGACTCGGATCCCGGGAAGCTCTTCCTCTTGGTCCTGGGAAGGTTCTGGAGGTTCTGGCAGGGAAGATCCTGCAGGGGAAAGCTGGAAGGATGGAAGCAGCGAAGATCAGATTAACGGGAATACAATAATCCCACTCTTTATCTGGAATGATGGAAGCAGCAACTGTAATCCCTGATCTCCTGCTGGCCGCCATGTTGGTGCTGAGGAAAACTCCTGAGAATGATCCCAGTCAGCTTCTCCACACACTGACGTCATAGTTTATACTGACTGAACTGGTTTAGGCGCAGATAAACGGGACCGGGAAGACCGGGAGGAAAAGGCGCCATTTAACAGGAATAAAGTCAGATTATTCATATAAACTCAGCCTGAGATCTTCCCTCCAGATCAAACTGGCAGCAAAAACGTCAGAAACGTGAAATATAACCTTCAATCGTCCCACCTGCTCTCGCGCATCCCGCCTTTTCCAGGTTATTCCGGGTTATTCCCGCTGATCCTGCCGTTTAATCCGGGATTTGATCCTTAAATTTCTCTCTGCGCTCCAAACTCAGACTCTTTAAACCTGCCGCCACCGTACACGCGCCTTGCTGTCGTGACGTAGGACGGTGTGTCGTCAGGAGATGACGCGGCCTCACCGGCGGCTCAGCGCCCCCTGCCGTCCGGGAGGAAGGAGGACAGGATCAACATCCCAGGGAACAGAACCACTCGGTCCAGTTTATGGTCTGTGGGAGGAGCAGAGGTAGGGAGGAACTAGTTACATTCATTTCAGTAACTATTTGGAAAACATTTTACTTTTAAGAGTAGTTTTCCTACGTCCTACTTTTTACTTTTACATAAGTAATAATATTATGAAGTATCACGACTCTTACTTGAGTCAAATTTCTGGATCCTCTACCTACTGTGAGTAAAATCACTGAATGAAAAATAAACCTATTTTAACCATAAATACAGCATAAAGCAGACCTCCTGTTTCTACACAAGCTTTGGTTTTCTAATCTTCTGTCTGTTGTTACATTTTAAAGGTGAAGTAAATATACAGTAAACACTATAAATTGTCACTGAAAGTACTTTTGACCTTATCCTAAGCTATATTTATTAATTATCTACTGTAAGTATTGGTGTTATATTGAAAAATATGACTTAGAAAAGGGTGTCTTCTGCTCAAAATGTGTTTTTATGTAGTTATGTTGTTAACTTGTATCTCTGTTTTTCATTGTGATCTTTAAAATACCAGAATCTGCCCATAACTTTATATGTTTGTCTCTCTGATTACATAATTTTAAAAATATTGGATCAAATGTTACTCAGTACTCTAGTAGCCTTTTTAAAAAAATTCTTACTCGAGTCATTTTATTTTTGGACGGCTACATTTTACTCTTACTTGAGTCCAGGTTTTGGATATTCTACGCGCCTCTGCAGAGGGAACATTTTTGTTTGTTTCCTGATCAGATTATTTGGGCGAACATCAAACTCATTATTAAGAACAATCTGACTGGTGCTAAATTATTCCTGCTTTACTCACTTCTTTTATTTCCTCTGCATGTTTACAAGAATCTTCAGGTCTCATTCCTGGTTCTGGTTCTGGTTCTGCTGGGGGGTCCAGCCTGGGGTCTTTCTGTGTGGGGTTTGCATGTTCTCCTTGTGCATACATAGGTTCTCTCTGGGTACTCCAGAGAGTCCACCATAAACATGTCTGTTATGTTAGTTAAATACTCTGGACTGTCCTTAGAGTTCATCTCACCACCAGAAGTCGTGTCTCTTTAAATTAATCTTTATTTATTGGTTTCTGTCATAGACCAGATGGAAAAGCAGCTCATATAATTGTAAGCTCAGCTTTAATTATTCTACTCTATTCAGTCCATCATGTCTGTAACATTTTGTATGAAGCTTCTTTTATTCAGTTCTTGTTGGTTTGAGAAGCTGCAGTGTTGTTTACCGGTCAGTAGGTGTCGCCAGAGAACCCCTGCTGTCCTGGTGCTTTTTGTTCCTCTTTCTGCCATAGATCATCAGATTCTGGCCACATCTGTAGGATTCTTTAACTAGACCTCACAGGGGCTTTCAAATGTTGGCATTTCTTGTTTTAAACAACATAACCACCAGACAGCAGTGAGAAATCTGGGAATGGTTTTCAGTGTTTGCATGATTACAGACTGAAATGTTGCTTTTTGAAGAAGAAAGAAAGCAGTTCTAATTGTTCCCCAGCTTCTAAAGACGCTCCTCTTTCATCTTTAGCCACGCTGCCTCTTATGAAAATATTCATACCTCAACTTTAACGGCCAGAAAATAACTACTGTAGTTTTAAAAAGATGGAGGCTGCATTAGGACTGGTTTTACTTGGTCTGGGCTCAGAGGTTCCTTCATGGATCCGCTGCAGCTTAATGGACCTGGATGAGAAGGTTCCTGTCTGAGCTCTCACGGATGTTGTTTTAGTTGTGGAACATTTGCTAGGAATGTGCAGAGATCCCTGCAGCCGGACCTTCATGCTGCAGATCAGATGAGCTGATAGGAGCAGATCTATGTGGACGGCCTGGTTCTGGTTCTGGTTCTGCTTTAGATTCAGTCCTGAACCGTTTCAACACGAGGCGTCTGCTGCTGTTCGGCCACCGGAGCAGATAAGGATCCGAGTTCTCCTGGATGGATCCATGAATGTTGTTTCCGTCTGGGATGTTGCGGATAAAGAAAGCTTTGAAGAAGAAGAGTGAAGCATGTCGGTGTTTTTAGATAACCACTCTATGACTCCAGACACATGGAAGCAATCAGCAGCTGATGGGTCAGAACCAGCAACAGCACAGAACCTGCTGACCTCAGCTCCAATGCATCATCATCATCATCATCACATAATAACAGAGGCAAGGAGACATTTGATCCTTTTTATTAATAAAGCAACAGTAATCAGTGAATATACAGTGAAACATGTTCAAACATCGATCCAAACATGTGAAAATAATGAACTTTAAAAGGTCAGAACCTTTTTAGCTTTGATCAAATTGTTTGAACATTTCTGCTTTAAAGTTCTTTTATTACTGCTTATGGTGCAATTAATATGAACATCCAGAACCTGGAAAAGTATCCGAACACCAAGAACGTTCCCACATTTGATCACATCAGAACCACAAACTTTAATCTGTTTTATTGGGATTTTATGTGACAAAAACCCCAAAGTGGAGCAAAACTGTGACATGGAACAAGATGATCAAAAAATAGTCCTAAATAAAAGCCAGTTGGCCTCAGAGTGTTCTGGTTGTTTAAGTAAAGCCCGTCTCTCCTCACACCAAACAGCTAAAAACTCCTCCATGTTCAAATAAGAGTCGTTGTGTGGACCATATTTTCTTATTTAAAAACTTTTTCCACATTTCATGTAACTGATGATGGGTCCTTTAAAATCCAGCTGATAACAAATCGATGACCTCATTTCATAAGTGTGCTCACCTGTAAGCTAATACTTTGTTGGATGTAAAACCCACTGGATGTTTTTACTTTAATTTACATAAAAAAACAAAAGCTACATTTTTGTTTTAGGAAGATTTAATTATTCTGCGTCTTTTCTGAAAGGCCTGGCTTATTATTATATATATTTTGAGTCTATATCTGCATCAACCGTCCGGTCCAGGGTTACCAGGACCACAAATGGCTCCCGAGCCACATTTTGGACACCACTAAAATATCCAACATGGCTTTAAAACATAGAATTTAAAAACAGGCTTAAAAAAAAAAAGTCTGAATAAAAATCGATGATTCATGCTGTCGTTTCTATGAGGAGCCGTTTGTAAAGTTACACAGATAAAAATGAGCAGCAATAGCCTCTTCTGGCTTATTTAGCCTTTCAAAAGGGAATTTTTTTTAAAGTCATATTTTCACCTTTTCATTCATATATTTATAAATTTCACATTTCCAAATGAAATATTTAGCATGCTAAATATTTAATTTAAAGGTAAATATTCATTTTACAAACTAAATATTTAGATCCAAGCTAAAAATGTAGCTTGCTAGCTAAATATTTTCCAGCTAGCTAAATATTTAGTTTGTGAACTAAATATTGAGTTTACAAACTCAATATTTATCCCTGAAACATAATTTCTATTTTTCTAAATTAAATATTTAGTTAGAAATGTGACATTTATAAATATATGAATGACAAGGTAAAAATATGACTTTGAAAAAGGAACCCCCATATTTTCTCTTATGACAGGATAAATAACCCAAACGTATTGCTGACTGTGTAACTTTACAAACGGTCGCCAATAGTTTTGTGACCAGTTCATGTTTTTCTGTAACACCAGTTAAAAACACATAAAGACACCAGAAAATGCTGCAGTGAACCGAACCGTTACTGGTTCAGCACCAGTATGTCTTGCTGGTGGAAGCCATCATCAGCGTCCTGCACTGATTACAAACTCAGTCACCTTAAATATAAAAAGTAGCATATAGAAAAATAAAAAGTCTCTCTAGGATTAAAGCTGAGTTTCTGCTCCCGCTATAAAATTGAGTCATAATAATAAACATCCTGGAATAACATCCACCACAGGTCTGAGGAAAACGGACTTCAACAGATGATGAGAACTATTCTATGACTCTGACTCTATGAGCTGGGTTAAAGGTCAGCAGACTGAGGTACCAGTTTAACCTGAAATAGCACCTTTAATAATCAATCTTAGCAACTAGATGATCAATACTGACTCTCCTCACAAAAGCATCAGGACCACTAGAGCAGCTCTCCACGGCCAGAACCTGCCTGCAGCTGGGAGGGACGGGTTCCTGTTCTAACCGTGGTGAGTGTTTTCCATCTTAATAAAACATGAGACATGATTCCAACAATAACTCAACGGATTATTCTCATTTTATGAACTGGTTTACGTATTTATACAGATTCAGAGCAGCCAAAGAAATCCATCCCGACTCTACGAGGGTAGCCTTCCAGCACCTTCAGCGCCACCGGATCAAACTTCCAGTAGTACAGTCCACTCAGGAAGTTAGCGTAACCTGTCCAGAAGGTGAAAGAGGTTAGATGGATCAAATCCCTCCAGTTAGTGACCAGACTGTGTGGACCTGACCCAAGTTCTTACCGTAACTGTCCAGAAAGGCTGCGTCGATGTGGCCGGGCAGTCCTGCCCACTCGTGGATGCTGCGAGGATGGAGATCATTCACTCGGTGCTCCTGAACGCTGAAGGACCAGTAGAATGAAGATTTGAAGAGGTAAATCTTCTCGGTGTGGTCCTCCTCCCACCTCAGCGCCGCCTGGATGTCTGTTACAGGAAGGCCCAGTCGCTGCAGAGGGTCTGGTCCAGATATCTTCCTCTCAGCATCAAACACCCAGTAGCTGTCGCCTGCCGCAACAAAAACACAGAAGTCTTCTACAGGTCTGGGTCTTACTGCTACATTAATCACACTGATCAGCTGTGTTTAGTCCACCTGATCGGTTACCTGTGCAGCCACTGATTAGAAATCCAACACGTTAGCTTCCTTCTGTTAAATTATTACATGTTGCTGTAATTAGGGACTGATTGGATGAGATTCATAGATCAACAGATTATTGGAAAGAAGAAGTAGCTGAGAACCAGAATCTCACCGGTTGCTATGGTGATTCCCTCCTTAGGAACCGGAATCTCACCGGTTGCTATGGTTATTCCCTCCTTAAGAACTGCAATCCTACTGGTTGCTATGGTGATTCCCTCCTTAGGAACCGGAATCCCACCGGTTGCTATGGTGATTCCCTTCTTAAGAACCACAATCTCACTGGTTGCTATGGTTATTCCGTCCTTAAGAACCGCAATCCTACTGGTTGCTATGGTGATTCCCTCCTTAGGAACCGGAATCCCACCGGTTGCTATGGTTATTCCCTTCTTAAGAACCACAATCTCACTGGTTGCTATGGTTATTCCGTCCTTAAGAACCGCAATCCTACTGGTTGCTATGGTGATTCCCTCCTTAGGAGCCGGAATCCCACCGGTTGCTATGGTGATTCCCTCCTTAAGAACCTCAATCTCATTGGTTGCCATTTTTTATTCCCTCCTTAGGAACCGCAATCTCACTGGTTGCTATGGTGAGACCCTTCTTAAGAACCTCAATCTCATTGGTTGCCATTTTTTATTCCCTCCTTAGGAACCGCAATCTCACTGGTTGCTATGGTGAGACCCTTCTTAAGAACTCGAATGCGACGAAACCACTCAATTGTTTTTTTTTATCTCCGCAAACTATTTATAGTTGTACTATGTTAGAACGTTGGTAAGAGGCATGAAAAATGTTTTAAGCTAGCTTGCTTTGCAGATTCTGTATAGCAGCTTTAAGAACCACAATCTCACTGGTTGCTATGGTGATTCCCTCCTTAGGAACCGGATGCTCACTGGTTGCTATGGTGATTCCCTCCTTTTCAGAAGGGCAGAGAGAATGAGGGTTTTTTTTCTCCCCCTGAAATATTCAGATAAAGGTATCTTTATGTGATAAAATAATGAACCCATGATCAACAGATGACCACATATTAGTATTATTATTAGTCGGTACATCCATCCTTGGCCTCTCTAGAGAAGCGCACATCACCAACCAAAATATCAATTACTCCAGTACTTTTTGCATCACTGTAGTATTTGCAGTTAGCTAGCATTAGCTTCCCAGCTTGCTAGCTTGTTCTACATGTCTCCAGTGGAGGCGAATCAAACGTCGTTTGGAAAAAATGATGGAAACTGAGGCTTTGGATATCTCAAAAGCCAAATAACAACTGTTGAAATTATTTTGAAGAAACATTTAGTGATGATGAATGTTGCTCCAAAATATTTTTATTGTTACACTGAAATGTTTCAGATCATCATATTAACTTTAATATCAAACAAAGATCTAGTCATTAACCATAAATTCTGCGTCACCAGCCACACTTAAACGACTGACCGATGACTGTCATAGAATGAAAGAAATAATCACTTTAGCAGAACCTGACAGCATGAAGCAGGCTGGAACATCCTTAAATGGCCCAGTCAAAGCCTGGATTAAAAGCCCGAGAGGATCTGGAGAGAACAATAAGTGAAAATACCCAAAACAGGTGAGCCAAGGTTGTAGAGACAGACCCACAGAGATCTGAGGCAGAAGGTGCTTCAGCGTATAATCTGAAGCCAGGTGTGTGAATACATCTGTACCTGCTGTCAGATCTATTCAGCGTCTTAGATAGAGCCTCTACATCTAGACCGCTATATAAAACCTATATCCAAAAGGTCAGATGACTGTTGGCTGTTTCATGGACAGATGAGCAGGAATGTTGTGTTGTCTTCTGTACCTTGGAAGAACCAGATGTTGCCAGACTTATCTTCATACGCTGCATCGATGTAGTCAGGAATACCGCTCCAGTGGCGGGAAGACAAGGCCGGATAGCCGCCTTGTAGACGCTTGTCACGGATCCGCCAAACATATTGACCCCTGAAGAAGAAGAGCTCTCCCCTGATCATGGACACGGCATCAAAGCTTGTTCTGCAGGCATCCATCTGAGGAAAACAGACACTGATTACTCAGATTTTAGTCTATGGCCTCCTGAGTTAAAAAGAACAGAGTACGGATTGAAAGTTTTGATCCAGTCCTCATTTCTTTCCATTTTCCTTCCTGTTATTCAGATGTTCTTGTGTTATAAAGTGGTTCCATTCAAAGGTTCTCCCTGCTTCCTGAAGGTCTTTCCTTGAACATTAGCAGCTTTTTATTTTTTTGTCTCTTGGAAGCAAACGTTAAAAACATGACGAGTGGATCAGGATGAAGCTCTGAAGGTCCTAGCATCTATGGGGAGCTGTGTGTACAGTTACAGTCAAAAACTAACAGCAATCATTTGGATTATTTAGCCTGTCAAAAGAGAAAAAAATGGGGTCTTAAACTCATATTTGCGTTCATGTTATCTATTCATTTATAAATGTCACAGTTTCAATTAAATATTTAGCTTGCAAATTAAATGTTTAGTTTGAAGCTAAATATTTAGCCAGTAAGCTAAACTGGCTAGTTAGCTTCGAACGAAGCTAAATGTTTAGCTAATGTATAATTTACATCCCGATAAACGGAAGTGAACTACCAAAATAAAAGTGGGGTCTTGTGGACCACCTTGTTACTGCCTGTCATTGCTTATTTTCCGTTTTAACGGGAGTACAGACGTTTACCGATGGGTTTACATCAATGACTGCACCAGCAGGATGATTGTATCTATATAGAGGTTAGCAAGACCCAGCTTTTGTTTTGATAGTCTACTTCCACTTCTCGGCAAGTACATTTGCATGTTTGCTAAATATTTAGCTCCGAGCTAAATGTTTAGTACGAAGCTAAACTAGCTAGCTAAATATTTAGCTTAGAACTAAACATTTGACTTGCTAACTAAATATTTAGTTGGGAAATGTGACTTTTGTAAATATATGAATGACATGGTGAAAATACGACTTTGATAAATGAACCCCCATATTTTTCTCTTATGACAGGCAAAATAATCCAAATTATTGCTGTTAGTCTTTGATTGTGTAACTTTACAAACGGCTCCTCATTAGCATCAGGCTCTCACCAGTTCAGTTTCGATCTCATTGGTCTCTGTTATATCAGGCGGTGTGTACCGAGGGGGTCCATATAAATACTGGATCCCCCTCTTGTCGTCGTCGCTGAGCTTCAGAGGGTAGGAGTCGCTGTAGAAGGGACACATGACGGCGTCGGGCTCCAGGGAGTGCTGCAGGCCCAAAACATGGCCGAACTCATGAGCTGCCACCTGGAGAAGATCAGTACCTTCACAGACATCATTCAGTGATCAGATCAGCTTCTCACACACTTATCTGGAGGGAACATAAATGATCCTTAATCATCTCACCAACACCGTTTCCAACCGTCCAGTGTTCATCATAGTCAAAGTGGACCTCTCCCTCTTTGAGCGTACGAGGGAAGAAAGCGTGGGCCAGAATTCCTCCAGGACCGTCGAACGGTAGCTCATCACCATGCCAGTATCTGCACAAACACGTCTCACCTTATCTTCTGACGCATATAAAACATTTAAAGACATTTCTGTACGTGCAGCATGTCAGAAAGCCGTCCTAGAAGCTGCTTTAGAAATAACCAGCTTTAACCACGAGTCGTGGCTGTAACCTCTCTAACCTCTGCAGGTCGAAGCGTGAAGCAAAGACGGTTTGGCAGAGAAACAGGAGCTCCGTTACGACACGACGGAAGATGCCAGAGCGACGCGTCAGACTCTACAAACATTCAGTTGGAGGCTGGAAGATATGATCCTGAACGTCCTCTGGTTCATTTATACCTGAAGATCTCCAGGCTGACAGGTTCAGCACTGATTCCCATCTACAACAGGCTCTTATTATTCTGCAATAACCGGTTATTGTTCCAGAGCATGTTTTTTAAACTGAAACCACAATTTTAGGTTTCCAAACAGCAGTTCTGGTCAGACGCTCTCCGGTTTCTCACCTGTTGAAATCAATGATGATGTCCGCTCTCTCATTGATGACCTCTCTGAACGTCAGAGGAGTAACGGCACTCCAAACCCCAAAGGCCTCCTCCAGGATGCGCCGAACTTTGTCTTCACTCATTTGCCAGGGAAACCGAACAATCCTGGAGGACAAAAACATGTTCTCAAGGAGTTCATCATAATGAAGCAAATACATGGAACGGAAGTGGACGGACGGCTTGAGGTCCAAAACCACAAAAGGCCTTCTTAGTCCCAAAGAGTTGGGTTGAGGGGGATCTTCTTAAACCCAGATTGAAAGTAACTACAACACAATACATTAGTGTTTCTTACCTGTAGGTGAGGTCGGTTTTGTCCCAGCGCCCCCCAAACAGAGCAAATCTTTTCCCACGCTGTTTTCTGCTCCTCTTCGGGCCGTGCTTTGACCCGCTGGGTGGCGTTACTCTGGGATAGTCTGGGACTCCACAACGAGGGCGAGTCCACAACTCGGTCTCATTTCTGGACGCCAGAACAGACTTTAGATGGTCTTCTTGGTTCAGAGTGGCCTGCTTGTGTCTACCCCTCCTCTTTAGAACAGCATGGCTGCTGCTGTGAGGCAATTCCTGCAGACAGACGGCAGTGTCTGCTTTACCAGAGGCTTTACAAAGACTAAATAAAGTTCCTGAAAACCACATCGTCATAGAAGCTGGATTTGAAATGCAGCTTCCATTAATGCTAAGGCTAACAACAACATCCATAGCCAAATGTGCTAAAAGGTAACATTTCCTATGGGAAGCCGTTTATAAAGTTCCACAGACAAAAGTTAGGAGCAACAATTTGGTTTATTTAGTCTGTCATAAGAGGAAAAAAATGGGGCTTTATTTTTTCAAACTAGTATTTGTGTCCATGTTATTTATTCATTTATAAATGTCACAGTTTCAAACTAAATATTTAGTAGCAAGCTAAACATTAAGGTTACTAATTAAATATATAAAACCAAACTAAATATTAAAATTCAAACTCAATATTTAGCTAGCAACCTAAACTGGTTAGCTACATATATAGTAAATATATAAATAAATATTGAACTCAGAGCTAAATATTTAGCTAAAATGTAAATTCACTTGCTGAGAAGTGGAAATGGACTATCAAAATAAAAGCATGTCCTCCTTCTGCTGGTTCATCACTGTTACTGTAAATCCATCAGTAAACGTCTGTATTTCCGTTAAAACGGCTTAACGCGCGTTTTAATCTGAAATATTGGACATGTTGGGAGGAAAATATACAATGATAAAGAAGAGACATTCAGTCTCACCAACAGTTTGTATAGAGGTTCACAAAACCCAGCTTTTATTTTGGTAGTCCACTTCCACTTATCGGCGAGTAAGTTAGCATGTTAGCTAAATATTTAGTTCTGAGCTACATGCTTAGTTTGACGTGTTTGAAGCTAAATATTTAGCTTGTTAACTAAGTATTTAGTTTGAAGTTATATATTTAGTTTATAGAATATTTAGTTGACAAGCTAAATCTTGGAGCTAAATATTTAAGTTGTACACTAAATATTTAGTTTGAAACTGTGACATTTATAAATGAATAAATAACATGGATGCAAATATGACTAAGAACAATGAACCTTCATTTATTTCTCCTATGACAGACTAAATAATCCAAATTAACTTTACAAACGGCTCCCCATAGCGTCCATGCTAAAGTTATATTCAACATTTTTATTCTTATATTTGTTTTATTTCAGGCTTAGCCAAAAGATTTGAGAGATTGTTTGCATTATTACCCATAAGGTTAGTATGCTAAATGTTAGCACACCAAATATAACATGCTAATGTTATGGCTTGGGTCGGTGCAGGTCGATACACGATTTTATGGTCAGGTGTATTCAGGAGAGCGTTGGACCCTCACTGGGCAGGTAGCGTTCAACCCAAACGCCTAACGAGGCGTCATAGTAGTGCGACGACAAAGATGATGCTCTAGTATGACGCCTCGTTAGGCGTTCAACCCAAACGCCTAACGAGGCGTCATACTAGTGCGACGACAAAGATGATGCACTAGTTTGCAACATGATGCAGTGACGTGTTTCTGTCCCACAGTCAATGGCCACCAGTAGCTCCGCCCTAACCGGACCGTCCCATTGTCCTATGGACCTAACACTGAAGGGAGCCCGGGGATTGGTGCGGTACGGGTCGGTTGTCTGAAACGTCTGCTCACTGTCTTATTTACACAAAATTGTTTTATTTTAAGCTGAACTTTGACACGGTTAGACTGATGTCAGATCAGAAGAACAATCATCATCTTCGTGTGTTTAGTTGAAGTATGTAGGAAACATGTCAGCAGCTGAAGGATTTCATGTTCTCCTCTGAAAGTTTTCATGTTCTCCTCTGAAAGTTTTCATGTTCTCCTCTGAAGGTTTTCATGTTCTCCTCTGAAAGTTTTCATGTTCTCCTCTGAAGGTTTTCATGTTCTCCTCTGAAAGTTTTCATGTTCTCCTCTAAAGGTTTTCATGTTCTCCTCTGAAGGTTTTCATGTTCTCCTCTGAAAGTTTTCATGTTCTCCTCTGAAAGTTTTCATGTTCTCCTCTAAAGGTTTTCATGTTCTCCTCTAAAGGTTTTCATGTTCTCCTCTGAAAGTTTTCATGTTCTCCTCTAAAGGTTTTCATGTTCTCCTCTGAAGGTTTTCATGTTCTCCTCTGAAGGTTTTCATGTTCTCCTCTGAAAGTTTTCATGTTCTCCTCTGAAGGTTTTCATGTTCTCCTCTGAAAGTTTTCATGTTCTCCTCTAAAGGTTTTCATGTTCTCCTCTGAAGGTTTTCATGTTCTCCTCTAAAGGTTTTCATGTTCTCCTCTGAAGGTTTTCATGTTCTCCTCTAAAGGTTTTCATGTTCTCCTCTGAAGGTTTTCATGTTCTCCTCTGAAAGTTTTCATGTTCTCCTCTAAAGGTTTTCATGTTCTCCTCTGAAGGTTTTCATGTTCTCCTCTAAAGGTTTTCATGTTCTCCTCTGAAGGTTTTCATGTTCTCCTCTGAAAGTTTTCATGTTCTCCTCTAAAGGTTTTCATGTTCTCCTCTGAAAGTTTTCATGTTCTCCTCTAAAGGTTTTCATGTTCTCCTCTGAAGGTTTTCATGTTCTCCTCTGAAAGTTTTCATGTTCTCCTCTGAAAGTTTTCATGTTCTCCTCTAAAGGTTTTCATGTTCTCCTCTAAAGGTTTTCATGTTCTCCTCTAAAGGTTTTCATGTTCTCCTCTAAAGGTTTTCATGTTCTCCTCTAAAGGTTTTCATGTTCACCTCTAAGGGTTTTCATGTTCTCCTCTGAATGTTTTCATGTTCTCCTCTGAAAGTTTTCATGTTCTCCTCTGAAGGTTTTCATGTTCTCCTCTGAAGGTTTTCATGTTCTCCTCTGAAAGTTTTCATGTTCTCCTCTGAATGTTTTCATGTTCTCCTCTGAAGGTTTTCATGTTCTCCTCTGAAGGTTTTCATGTTCACCTCTGAAAGTTTTCATGTTCTCCTCTGAAGGTTTTCATGTTCTCCTCTGAAAGTTTTCATGTTCTCCTCTGAAAGTTTTCATGTTCTCCTCTGAATGTTTTCATGTTCTCCTCTGAAGGTTTTCATGTTCTCCTCTGAATGTTTTCATGTTCTCCTCTGAAAGTTTTCATGTTCTCCTCTGAAAGTTTTCATGTTCTCCTCTGAAGGTTTTCATGTTCTCCTCTTATGGTTTTCATGTTCTCCTCTGAATGTTTTCGTGTTCTCCTCTGAAGGTTTTCATGTTCTCCTCTGAAGGTTTTCATGTTCTCCTCTGAAAGTTTTCATGTTCTCCTCTGAAAGTTTTCATGTTCTCCTCTGAAGGTTTTCATGTTCACCTCTGAAGCTTTTCATGTTCTCCTCTTAAGGTTTTCATGTTCTCCTCTGAATGTTTTCATGTTCTCCTCTGAATGTTTTCATGTTCTCCTCTGAAGGTTTTCATGTTCTCCTCTGAAAGTTTTCATGTTCACCTCTGAAGGTTTTCATGTTCTCCTCTAAAGGTTTTCATGTTCTCCTCTGAAAGTTTTCATGTTCTCCTCTGAAGGTTTTCGTGTTCACCTCTGAATGTTTTCATGTTCTCCTCTGAAAGTTTTCATGTTCTCTTCTGAAAGTTTTCATGTTCTCCTCTGAAGGTTTTCATGTTCTCCTCTTAAGGTTTTCATGTTCTCCTCTGAAAGTTTTCATGTTCTCCTCTAAAGGTTTTCATGTTCTCCTCTAAAGGTTTTCATGTTCTCCTCTAAAGGTTTTCATGTTCACCTCTAAAGGTTTTCATGTTCACCTCTAAAGGTTTTCATGTTCTCCTCTGAATGTTTTCATGTTCTCCTCTGAAAGTTTTCATGTTCTCCTCTGAAAGTTTTCATTTTCTCCTCTAAAGGTTTTCATGTTCTGCTCTAAAGGTTTTCATGTTCTCCTCTAAAGGTTTTAATGTTCTCCTCTGAATGTTTTCATGTTCTCCTCTCAAGGTTTTCATGTTCTCCTCTAAAGGTTTTCATGTTCTCCTCTAAAGGTTTTCATGTTCACCTCTAAAGGTTTTCATGTTCTCCTCTGAAAGTTTTCATGTTCTCCTCTGAAAGTTTTCATGTTCACCTCTGAAGGTTTTCATGTTCTCCTCTGAAAGTTTTCATGTTCTCCTCTGAAGGTTTTCATGTTCTCCTCTGAAGGTTTTCATGTTCTCCTCTGAAAGTTTTCATGTTCTCCTCTGAAAGTTTTCATGTTCTCCTCTGAAGGTTTTCATGTTCACCTCTGAAGCTTTTCATGTTCTCCTCTTAAGGTTTTCATGTTCTCCTCTGAATGTTTTCATGTTCTCCTCTGAAGGTTTTCATGTTCTCCTCTGAAAGTTTTCATGTTCACCTCTGAAGGTTTTCATGTTCTCCTCTAAAGGTTTTCATGTTCTCCTCTGAAAGTTTTCATGTTCTCCTCTGAAGGTTTTCGTGTTCACCTCTGAATGTTTTCGTGTTCTCCTCTGAAGGTTTTCATGTTCTCCTCTGAAGGTTTTCGTGTTCACCTCTGAATGTTTTCGTGTTCTCCTCTGAAGGTTTTCATGTTCTCCTCTGAAGGTTTTCATGTTCTCCTCTTAAGGTTTTCATGTTCTCTTCTGAAAGTTTTCATGTTCTCCTCTGAAGGTTTTCATGTTCTCCTCTTAAGGTTTTCATGTTCTCCTCTAAAGGTTTTCATGTTCTCCTCTGAAGGTTTTCATGTTCTCCTCTAAAGGTTTTCTTGTTCTCCTCTGAATGTTTTCATGTTCTCCTCTAAAGGTTTTCATGTTCTCCTCTAAAGGTTTTCATGTTCACCTCTAAAGGTTTTCATGTTCTCCTCTGAATGTTTTCATGTTCTCCTCTGAAGGTTTTCATGTTCTCCTCTAAAGGTTTTCATGTTCTCCTCTGAATGTTTTCATGTTCTCCTCTGAAAGTTTTCATGTTCTCCTCTAAAGGTTTTCATGTTCTCCTCTGAATGTTTTCATGTTCTCCTCTGAAAGTTTTCATGTTCTCCTCTAAAGGTTTTCATGTTCTCCTCTGAAGGTTTTCATGTTCTCCTCTGAAAGTTTTCATGTTCTCCTCTAAAGGTTTTCATGTTCTCCTCTGAAGGTTTTCATGTTCTCCTCTTAAGGTTTTCATGTTCTCCTCTTAAGGTTTTCATGTTCTCCTCTGAAAGTTTTCATGTTCTCCTCTAAAGGTTTTCATGTTCTCCTCTGAAGGTTTTCATGTTCTCCTCTAAAGGTTTTCATGTTCTCCTCTAAAGGTTTTCATGTTCTCCTCTAAAGGTTTTCATGTTCACCTCTAAAGGTTTTCATGTTCTCCTCTGAATGTTTTCATGTTCTCCTCTGAAAGTTTTCATGTTCTCCTCTAAAGGTTTTCATGTTCTCCTCTGAATGTTTTCATGTTCTCCTCTGAAAGTTTTCATGTTCTCCTCTAAAGGTTTTCATGTTCTCCTCTGAAGGTTTTCATGTTCTCCTCTGAAAGTTTTCATGTTCTCCTCTAAAGGTTTTCATGTTCTCCTCTGAAGGTTTTCATGTTCTCCTCTTAAGGTTTTCATGTTCTCCTCTAAAGGTTTTCATGTTCTCCTCTGAAAGTTTTCATGTTCTCCTCTTAAGGTTTTCATGTTCTCCTCTGAAAGTTTTCATGTTCTCCTCTAAAGGTGTTCATGTTCTCCTCTAAAGGTTTTCATGTTCTCCTCTAAAGGTTTTCATGTTCTCCTCTAAAGGTTTTCATGTTCACCTCTAAGGGTTTTCATGTTCTCCTCTGAATTTTCATGTTTTCATGTTCTCCTCTGAAAGTTTTCATGTTCTCCTCTGAAGGTTTTCATGTTCTCCTCTGAAGGTTTTCATGTTCTCCTCTGAAAGTTTTCATGTTCTCCTCTGAAGGTTTTCATGTTCTCCTCTGAAGGTTTTCATGTTCTCCTCTGAAGGTTTTCATGTTCTCCTCTAAGGTTTTCATGTTCTCCTCTGAAAGTTTTCATGTTCTCCTCTGAATTTTATGTTTCTCATGTTCTCCTCTGAAGGTTTTCATGTTCTCCTCTGAAGGTTTTCATGTTCTCCTCTGAAGGTTTTCATGTTCTCCTCTGAAGGTTTTCATGTTCTCCTCTGAAAGTTTTCATGTTCTCCTCTGAAAGTTTTCATGTTCTCCTCTGAAGGTTTTCATGTTCTCCTCTGAAGGTTTTCATGTTCTCCTCTGAAAGTTTTCATGTTCTCCTCTGAAGGTTTTCATGTTCTCCTCTGAAAGTTTTCATGTTCTCCTCTGAAGGTTTTCATGTTCTCCTCTGAAGGTTTTCATGTTCTCCTCTGAAAGTTTTCATGTTCTCCTCTGAAAGTTTTCATGTTCTCCTCTGAAGGTTTTCATGTTCTCCTCTGAAGGTTTTCATGTTCTCCTCTTAAGGTTTTCATGTTCTCCTCTGAAAGTTTTCATGTTCTCCTCTGAAGGTTTTCATGTTCTCCTCTGAAAGTTTTCATGTTCTCCTCTAAAGGTTTTCATGTTCTCCTCTAAAGGTTTTCATGTTCTCCTCTAAAGGTTTTCATGTTCACCTCTAAAGGTTTTCATGTTCTCCTCTGAATGTTTTCATGTTCTCCTCTGAAAGTTTTCATGTTCTCCTCTAAAGGTTTTCATGTTCTCCTCTGAAGGTTTTCATGTTCTCCTCTGAAAGTTTTCATGTTCTCCTCTGAAGGTTTTCATGTTCTCCTCTGAAGGTTTTCATGTTCTCCTCTGAAAGTTTTCATGTTCTCCTCTAAAGGTTTTCATGTTCTCCTCTAAAGGTTTTCATGTTCTCCTCTAAAGGTTTTCATGTTCTCCTCTAAAGGTTTTCATGTTCTCCTCTGAAAGTTTTCATGTTCTCCTCTAAAGGTGTTCATGTTCTCCTCTAAAGGTTTTCATGTTCTCCTCTAAAGGTTTTCATGTTCTCCTCTAAAGGTTTTCATGTTCACCTCTAAGGGTTTTCATGTTCTCCTCTGAATGTTTTCATGTTCTCCTCTGAAAGTTTTCATGTTCTCCTCTGAAGGTTTTCATGTTCTCCTCTGAAGGTTTTCATGTTCTCCTCTGAAAGTTTTCATGTTCTCCTCTAAAGGTTTTCATGTTCTCCTCTGAAGGTTTTCATGTTCACCTCTGAAGGTTTTCATGTTCTCCTCTAAAGGTTTTCATGTTCTCCTCTGAAAGTTTTCATGTTCTCCTCTGAAGGTTTTCATGTTCTCCTCTGAAGGTTTTCATGTTCTCCTCTGAAAGTTTTCATGTTCTCCTCTGAAGGTTTTCATGTTCTCCTCTGAAAGTTTTCATGTTCTCCTCTGAAGGTTTTCATGTTCTCCTCTGAAAGGTTTTCATGTTCTCCTCTGAAAGGTTTTCATGTTCTCCTCTAAGTTTTCATGTTCTCCTCTGAAAGGTTTTCAAGGTTTTCATGTTCTCCTCTGAAAGTTTTCATGTTCTCCTCTAAAGGTTTTCATGTTCTCCTCTGAAGGTTTTCATGTTCTCCTCTGGTTTTCATGTTCTCCTCTAAAGTTTTCATGTTCTCCTCTGAAGGTTTTCATGTTCTCCTCTGAAAGTTTTCATGTTCTCCTCTGAAGGTTTTCATGTTCTCCTCTGAAAGTTTTCATGTTCTCCTCTGAAAGTTTTCATGTTCACCTCTGAAGGTTTTCATGTTCTCCTCTGAAAGTTTTCATGTTCTCCTCTGAAGGTTTTCATGTTCTCCTCTGAAAGTTTTCATGTTCTCCTCTGAAGGTTTTCATGTTCTCCTCTAAAGGTTTTCATGTTCTCCTCTAAAGGTTTTCATGTTCACCTCTAAGGGTTTTCATGTTCTCCTCTGAATGTTTTCATGTTCTCCTCTGAAAGTTTTCATGTTCTCCTCTGAAGGTTTTCATGTTCTCCTCTGAAGGTTTTCATGTTCTCCTCTGAAAGTTTTCATGTTCTCCTCTAAAGGTTTTCATGTTCTCCTCTGAAGGTTTTCATGTTCACCTCTGAAGGTTTTCATGTTCTCCTCTAAAGGTTTTCATGTTCTCCTCTGAAAGTTTTCATGTTCTCCTCTGAAGGTTTTCATGTTCTCCTCTGAAAGTTTTCATGTTCTCCTCTGAAGGTTTTCATGTTCTCCTCTGAAAGTTTTCATGTTCTCCTCTGAAAGTTTTCATGTTCACCTCTGAAGGTTTTCATGTTCTCCTCTGAAAGTTTTCATGTTCTCCTCTGAAGGTTTTCATGTTCTCCTCTGAAAGTTTTCATGTTCTCCTCTGAAGGTTTTCATGTTCTCCTCTGAAGGTTTTCATGTTCTCCTCTGAAGGTTTTCATGTTCTCCTCTGAAAGTTTTCATGTTCTCTTCTGAAAGTTTTCATGTTCTCCTCTGAAGGTTTTCATGTTCTCCTCTTAAGGTTTTCATGTTCTCCTCTAAAGGTTTTCATGTTCTCCTCTGAAGGTTTTCATGTTCTCCTCTGAAAGTTTTCATGTTCTCCTCTAAAGGTTTTCATGTTCTCCTCTAAAGGTTTTCATGTTCTCCTCTAAAGGTTTTCATGTTCACCTCTAAAGGTTTTCATGTTCTCCTCTGAATGTTTTCATGTTCTCCTCTGAAAGTTTTCATGTTCTCCTCTGAAAGTTTTCATGTTCTCCTCTAAAGGTTTTCATGTTCTGCTCTAAAGGTTTTCATGTTCTCCTCTAAAGGTTTTCATGTTCTCCTCTGAATGTTTTCATGTTCTCCTCTGAAGGTTTTCATGTTCTCCTCTAAAGGTTTTCATGTTCACCTCTAAAGGTTTTCATGTTCTCCTCTAAAGGTTTTCATGTTCTCCTCTAAAGGTTTTCATGTTCACCTCTAAAGGTTTTCATGTTCTCCTCTGAATGTTTTCATGTTCTCCTCTAAAGGTTTTCATGTTCTCCTCTAAAGGTTTTCATGTTCTCCTCTAAAGGTTTTCATGTTCTCCTCTAAAGGTTTTCATGTTCACCTCTAAGGGTTTTCATGTTCTCCTCTGAATGTTTTCATGTTCTCCTCTGAAAGTTTTCATGTTCTCCTCTGAAGGTTTTCATGTTCTCCTCTGAAGGTTTTCATGTTCTCCTCTGAAAGTTTTCATGTTCACCTCTGAAAGTTTTCATGTTCTCCTCTGAAGGTTTTCATGTTCTCCTCTGAAGGTTTTCATGTTCACCTCTGAAAGTTTTCATGTTCTCCTCTGAAGGTTTTCATGTTCTCCTCTGAAAGTTTTCATGTTCTCCTCTGAAGGTTTTCATGTTCTCCTCTGAAGGTTTTCATGTTCTCCTCTGAAGGTTTTCATGTTCTCCTCTGAATGTTTTCATGTTCTCCTCTGAAGGTTTTCATGTTCTCCTCTAAAGGTTTTCATGTTCACCTCTGAAGGTTTTCATGTTCACCTCTAAAGGTTTTCATGTTCTCCTCTGAATGTTTTCATGTTCTCCAATAAAGGTTTTCATGTTCTCCTCTGAAAGTTTTCATGTTCTCCTCTGAAAGTTTTCATGTTCTCCTCTGAAATTTTTCATGTTCTCCTCTGAAGGTTTTCATGTTCTCCTCTGAAGGTTTTCATGTTCACCTCTGAAGGTTTTCATGTTCTCCTCTTAAGGTTTTCATGTTCTCCAATAAAGGTTTTCATGTTCTCCTCTGAAAGTTTTCATGTTCTCCTCTGAAAGTTTTCATGTTCTCCTCTAAAGGTTTTCATGTTCTCCTCTGAAAGTTTTCATGTTCTCCTCTGAAGGTTTTCATGTTCTCCTCTGAAGGTTTTCATGTTCTCCTCTGAAGGTTTTCATGTTCTCCTCTGAAGGTTTTCATGTTCACCTCTGAAGGTTTTCATGTTCTGCAGTAGCAGTTCTTAATGTGGAGGAAAAATAAGATCCTTTGCTTCATCTGAAGCCACCACTGCTTTGTTTCTACCCGACTGCAGCAGGTCAGACACCTGTTTAAAAGCAGCTTTTTACTCTTTTTGTGTCTCCTGGTCTGTTTTACCAAGGATTTTATCGATATAGATGGAAGATGTCTGTCTGTCACCCTGATATAAATGAAAAGTACTTCTTTAAAAGCCAAATATATACAGTTTAATTTAACGGTAAACTGAAGAAGAGCAAAGTGTCACAACAGAGCAGCATGGATCAAAGAAGAGTTTTCACGGATAATGAGACGATAAATCTGAGGCGGGATAATGAGGTGCTGGGACTGTGATAGTCATCCTCCTTCATCACTCACTGACATCAGCCAGTCCAGGATTGGTTCCTGTTTTGCTGAGCAAACTGGAGTCAGCAGCTGTTTCTGGTTAGCCAGAGACTGGGAGCTGCTGACTGAGCAACCCTCCACAGTCCACTTCTGTCAGATCTTCTCATGGTTAAGCATTAAAAACCACCCAGTCCTCACTGACAACAACACATGACATCATAAACAAAGTCATTATTTATTCACCAGAAAACTACATCAAACAGAGTCAGATCTCAGGTGACTCTGTGACGGGGTAAGCCGTATTGTGTCATTTCCTGTTGCGCTCCCTGTAAGCTGTTTGTTGTTTAGACTCTCTTGAATTGATCATATTTTCTCTGTGCTGAGGCCTTTCTAAGTTATTTTAACACACAAGCTACTAAAACACACGTTTTGTGGTGGTGTACTTTACGTTTTGGGAACTCCTTGTGTTTCACACAGCTTTTCTTGGGGTGGTAAGGTCTCGCTAGCTCAGTTAGCTTAGCTTCATTGCGGCTATGGCTACTCTTCTCTCTCCTGTCTCTAACTCTTCTCTCTTGCTCTCTCTGTCAGATGTTTAGTTACTTCCCTGCCTCCTTTAGTGATAATGGTAACTGTAATAAATGTAATATTTTTGTAGCTTTGGAGGCAAGGGTATCAGAATTAGAAGCACGGCTCCGCGCTGTTGAAAAACCAGCAGATAGCCGAAGCCCATTAGCCAGCGCGGAGCCAACAAGGATAGAACCCCCTAGCCGTCCTCCGGTAGAGCCCGCGCAGCCGGGACCTCAGGCCGGCTGGGTGACTGTACGTAGGAAGCATAGTTCTAAGACCCAGCCCCCGGGCCACCACCAACCCGTCCACGTTTCTAACAGATTTTCCCCGCTCAGCGACACACCCGCTGAGAAGCCGACCCTGGTAATTGGCAGCTCCATAGTCAGAAACGTGGCATTAGAGACACCATTGACCATAGTCAAATGCTTGCCAGGGGCCAGAACGGGCGACATCAAATCCTACCTGAAACTGCTGGCTAAAGATAAGCGTAAATACAGTAAGATTGTTATTCACGCTGGCGGTAATGACACCCAGTTACGCCAATCGGAGGTCACTAAAATTAGTGTTGCTTTGGTGTGTAAGTTTGCTAAAACAATGTCAGACTCGGTAATCTTTTCTGGTCCCCTGCCTGATCGGACCAGTGACGACATGTTTAGCCGCATGCTGTCATTCCATCAATGGTTGTCTAGGTGGTGTCCTGCAAATGATGTGGGCTACATTGATAACTGGAGAACTTTTTGGGGAAAACCTGGTCTGATCCGGAGAGACGGCATCCATCCCACTTTGGATGGAGCAGCTCTTCTTTCTAGGAATATGGCCGAATTTATTAGTCCTCCAAAACACTGACAACCCAGGGTCCAGACCAGGAAGCAGAGTCGTAGTTTAACCCACCTCTCTGCTGCTTCTGTACTGTTACCCCCCCATTACCCCATAGAAACAGTGTCTTGCCCACGGCCAAAATTAAATGGATTAAAAATTAAGCCAACAAAAGCAAATTATGGAAATCTCATAAAGATAAATATGACTTTGACTGAACAGAAAAATAAATCTATTAAATGTGGTTTATTAAACATAAGATCTCTCTCCTCAAAGACTTTGTTAGTAAATGACTTGATTTGTGATAATCACATTGATTTGCTTTGTCTCACAGAAACCTGGCTGCAGCAGGAGGATTATGTCAGTATAAATGAGTCAACTCCTTCCAGTCATTTAAGTTTTCACATTCCTAGAAATACTGGGCGAAGAGGAGGGGTTATAACCATTTTTCGTTCTGATTTACAAATTAGTCCCAGACCAATTAATAGCTACAGTTCTTTTGAACATCTAACCCTTAATTTTCCTCATCCAAGTTGCAAAACATTAAGACCATTTTTGTTTGTGGTTTTGTATCGTCCACCAGGCCCTTACTCTCAATTCTTGGATCAGATCTCACATTTTTTATCTGATTTAGTATTAAATACTGATAGGGTCATTATAGTGGGGGACTTTAATATTCATGTGGATACTGAAAGTGATAGCCTAAATGCAGCCTTTAGTGCTATTTTAGACTCAATTGGCTTTACTCAAAAAGTACAGGGATCGACCCACTCGGGTAAACACACTTTGGACCTTGTACTGACATACGGTATTGAGTGTGAGGAAATAACAGTCCACCCACATAACCCGGTCCTGTCTGACCACTTCTTAATAACTTTTGAATTTACTTTAACTGACCATCTTAAATCTGAAAGAAAATTTAATAGTTGAGCTTTATCAGACAATGCTGTAACAATTTTTAAAGAATCTGTTCCATTCTTACTTTCCTTAGTGTCTCAGAGTAACACAGTGGATGGCAGCAATTCTATCTCTAACCCTTCAGAAATTGATGGTCTGGTTCACTGCTGTATAAAAAGCCCCTTCGACAAGCTAGAACAGCATATTTTTCATCACTAATAGAGGCGAATAAAAACAATCCTAGGTTTCTTTTTAGTACAGTTGCCAAACCTACACAGAGTCATAGCTCTGTTGAGCCAACTATTCCCCCAGCTCTTAGCAGTGATGATTTTATGGGATTCTTCATTAATAAAATGAATTCTATTAAAAATAAAATCATTGGCATCCTCCCAAACATGATTACTTCTTCCTCAGTAAATGAGGCAGTATCGGAAAGAACTGTAGAACCTCATTTGTGCTTAGGCTGTTTTGATTCAGTCGAGCTTTCGGAATTATCAAAAACATTAGCCTCATCTAAACCTTCAACTTGTATGTTTGACCCAATCCCAACCAAATTATTTAAAGAAGTGTTCCATTTGGTTCCTGGCCCCATTTTGGATATGATGAATCTATCCTTAGTAAACGGATACGTACCACAGGAATTTAAAATAGCTGTAATTAAACCTTTACTCAAGAAACCTTCCCTTGATCAAGATGACTTAGTGAATTACAGACCTTTATCTAACCTTCCTTTCTTATCCAAAATCCTTGAGAAAATAGTTGCTAATCAAGTCTGTGAGCATCTAAACAGTAACGAGCTGTTTGAAGAGTTTCAGTCAGGTTTTAGAGCTCATCATAGCACTGAAACAGCACTGGTGAAGGTTACTAATGATATTCTCATGGCCTCAGATAATGGACTGGTGTCTGTTCTGGTTTTGTTAGATCTCAGTGCTGCTTTTGACACAGTCCATCATAATATTCTCTTAGAAAGGCTTGAACATGTTGCAGGGATCAAAGGAACAGCACTAGGCTGGTTTAAATCATATTTGTCTGATAGATTCCAGTTTGTTCATCTAAATGATCAATCTTCTTCACTCTCAAGGGTTACTTGTGGAGTTCCACAGGGTTCTGTGCTTGGACCAATTCTGTTCACCATATATATGCTTCCAATTGGTAGAATCATTAGACAGCATGGGATAAATTTCCACAGCTATGCAGATGATACACAACTATATTTATCCATAAATCCTGATGAACCCAGTCAGTTACGTAGATTACAGGCATGTCTGGAAGACATAAAAACATGGATGAATCTAAACTTTTTGCTCCTAAATTCTGACAAGACAGAAGTTTCTGTCTTTGGACCAGAAGTTCTTAAACAGAAACTGATTAGTCAATCACTTCATCTGGATGGCATTAAATTGGCCCCCAGTAATAACGTAAAGAACCTCGGCGTTATTTTTGACCAAGACTTGACATTTAAATCCCATATTTAACAGGTTTCTAGGATTTCTTTCTTTCACCTCCGGAATATTGCTAAAATTAGAAACATCCTGTCCAGGAGTGATGGTGAGAAACTAGTCCATGCATTTGTTACCTCAAGGCTGGACTACTGTAATTCTTTACTATCAGGAAGTCCACAAAATGCCATTAAAAGCCTTCAGTTGATCCAAAATGCTGCAGCAAGAGTTCTGATGAATATTAAAAAGAGAGATCACATTTATCCTGTTTTAGCTTCCCTTCATTGGCTCCCTGTTAAATCCAGAATAGAATCTAAGATCCTCCTTCTTACATATAAAGCCCATAATAATCAGCTCCATCATCCATCAGAGATCTGATTGGTCCATATGTTCCTAACAGAGCCCTTTGCTCTCAGACTGCAGGTTTACTTGTAGTTCCTAGGATCTCTAAAAGTAGAATGGGAGGCAGATCTTTTAGTTATCAGGCTCCTCTCCTGTGGAACCAGCTCCCAGCTTTAGTCCGTGAGGCAGACACTCTGTTTACTTTTAAGGCCAGGCTTAAAACTTTCCTTTTTGATAAAGCTTATAGTTAGAGTGGCTAAGGTCATCCTGAGCTATCTCTGTAGTTATGCTGCTATAGGCTTAGACTGCTGGAGGACAGACTTACCACTTTTCTTCACTCTGCTACTTTTCTCTCCTACTACTCTCCAGTTGTATTATTTGCTGTTATTTCGACTGTTAACTTTGTTTTCTCTCAGTGTTTTTCTCTCCATAGAAGATATACCTGGTCTGGTATCCTGCTTGGCTGCAATGCCCTGTTGGACGGGGGGCATCGACTGGGATGATCCTCCCAGTAACTGAACATCCACTGTGTTCTGTTATCAACTTTTTACTTTCTGTAACATAGAAAGTTCTCTTATATCAGATCTTCTGTTCCTTCTGTGTTTCTGCTCTGTCTTCTTGAACCCCCAGACGGTCGTGGCAGATGGCCGCTCCTACTGAGCCTGGTTCTGTTGGAGGTTTCTTCCTGTTAAAGGGGAGTTTTTCCTCTCCACCGTCGCTACATGCTTGCTCAGTATGAGGGATTGCTGAAGGATTGCTGTGGTTGGAAAGTCTGCATCAACGGGACACAACCTCACGCCAATGAATGACGCAATCTGCTAGGATTCCTTAGATAGGAAACTTTTTAACTGATTGGAATGTTTGTATAAATGTATTGAAATGACTTCTTGTTAAGTGCCTTGAGATTACATCTGTTGTGAATCGGCGCTATATAAATAAACTGAATTGAATTGAATTGAATTGAAATTGAATTGAGGTATCCATGCTACCATCAATGGGGAATAAAGGAGTAACGGTCCAGAGCTGCAGGTGCTGCTCACATCAATCTGGGCCTTTTCAAGCTATTTCAAGTCAATTATTCTCCAGAAAGAATCACCTCAGCGCCTGGAGGCTACTTCAGAAAGGTCCTGCTGGCATCCTGCCTGTGCAGACAGGAGTGTTTTCTAACCACAGTCAGAAGAGGGTTGAAGACCTTCATGAACTGATTGAACGAGTAAAATTACACATTTATTCTCTGATGTTCACATTTTTTAATGTATGAACAGCGTGGTTGACCCCTGTGGCCCGGTGTTTGTGACAGTGAGAAGATAATTATGATACTGAAAAAAGCAGAGTGAGCCATCTTATCAACATCTGGAACAACGTCCGCTGGACAGGGAAAAAAAGAAACCCAGAGTAGATTTATGTGTTCATAATGCACAGCAGAGCTGCATGAAATCAGGAAAACATCCGATATAAAGTAACGTTGGTGAATATCACGGCAACAAGGCCCAGCGCCAATTGGGGGGTCGGGGGGGCCAAGCCCGCCCATTCAGGTATCGGCCTGCCCAGGACAGATTACAACGCCCGTATAAATTAAGTTGCAACCATGCAATGTGTTGACCCAAGACAACCAGGAGAGGGTGCTGTAGGATATTATTCTGGACTTTTGGAGGCGGAATAGAAGATGCTTTTAAACGGTTGTATGACAAAATGGACATTAGAGCGCGGCTCAATGAAAACAAGAGCAAAGCTAGCACAAGCAGGGACGACGCTAATACATCACCAGTCTTACCCCTGATTTCCACTGCATCCGCACCGCCACGCACGGCGCAACCAAAAAGCTCCCTTTGTAGTCAATGAGAGCGTTTCTACTGCCGCCGCCGGGCGCCGCAGGCCGCCGTTTCGCCATCCAGCAAAAATAGGATCGGTTCTATTTTTCCTGGACGCCGGAGTCAATCTACCCAAATCACACAGCACCAACAGGATACAGAACAAGCACAACTTCCATTTTTTCAAAATGAATCAATAAATACAAACTAGATTTTTTTGTATGCATAGCTATATTAATATAATCACGCTTATATTTATACATATATGTTATCTAAAATAATCGTGTATGTCTATGTCGTGTGTTGCTGCTGTAGTTCAGTGGTAGATTTGTCGGCCTGCGTCCCAGAAATCGTCGGTTCGATTCCTGCTCCCATCTGCTACATGTCGTTGTGTCCTTGGGCAAGATGCCTCACCTACCCATCTACTGGTGTTGGCCAGTAGGGGGCGATGGTGCGATATGGCAGCCTCTATTCTTTGGCTACGATCATAGCTAGCTTCCACCCTGTGAATGTGAGAGTGAATGAATAATGGAGTTGTAAATGCAAGCCATTATTATGATATTATACATAATTTACACACATAATATAATCATAAGGTATTTAATTCTGAAAGCTGTTTTGAAATTTCCTGCCACACAAGACATAGTAGGTGCGTGGGTCAACAAATAACTTGTTCAGATACGACAGAAAAACAACAGGACAACATGGACGAAGAGAAACTAATACTTGAAGTGGAAAATCATAAAATACTTTATGATTTTACTTTTTTCCGTATTTATTACTGACTTTTATAGCGCGTTCTCGCAATTCCCAGGCATGCAAGCGGATGTAGAGCGCATGCAATGGATATCAGGGGTTAGAGAGGCAAGGGCAACATTGAGTGACATTCTCGATTCACACTCCATACCAATAGGTGGCGATAATGCAGCAATTTGTTGCTTGCCAGCCGGTAATGAACATCACAAAAAAGAAGAAGAAAGGCGCTGCTGTGTTATTTTTAGGCTAATATGTGCATGCTAACAGTAGCTATGATGAAAACTTTGTGAGAAATAAACACAGGGAAGGGAATGATCAAGGTTTCAGCAGCAGATTATGTTGGATTGTGGGCGTAAGGCTTGCTATGGACTAACAATTTGTTGGAGGAAAATAATTGGACCCTTGTGGTTGTAAAAAAAAGACCTGTTTTTGTTCAAGACGGCTCGGTTCTGTCAATGATATGTGGCTTCAAACAGTGAGTTCTTCATTGTAACCAAGTTCATCCTCTGTTTATGACTTTCAGCCCCGCCCTCCATTCTTTCCATAAAACATGTTTGCACAGACTTTATTAGATGTTACAATATCTACAGTTTCATTCCTCTGAGCTTCTGTCACCATAAAGTTATGATCTATGAACTGTGCATGTTCCAACAGCCATTAAGCTGTCAGCTGAGAAAAAAACAGCTGTGCTCTTTATTCAGTGAAGAAAACAGGTTTAGTCTAATTTAACCAATAAAATCCACTTTAAACCTTTAAACTGGGTTGACCTCAGCCACATCAGGTTCTCCGTTCATCTCCACCCTGTAAAAGGTGGAATTATGTCCTGTTTGAATGAAAACAAAACCCGAACAAAGCCTTAAAAGCTCCTAATTGTATGAAGATTACGAAGGGACTTGTGTACAAATAGCTGAGCAATGACTCAAATTATTGTTAACCAGAAAACAACATAGGTGGATTTAATACGTCACCAACAGGGATAGATGGAGAGATTAATTAAGTTTAAACTCGGGACGAAGAGTTCGACTTTACCTGACAGATTTTATTCTATCAAAGTTTACGTTTTTGGATCTGTTCGATTTTTACCACAGAATCGTCAGCATAGTGTGTCATCATTCTCTCTAGCTTCAGAAACCTTTTAAATTAAATGACGTTCATAGCTAAAGTTTTATCTTCACATCCAAATGTGTGTATTTTGGTCGATACTTTCCCCTCGTCTGTCTCATTCTGTCCCATTCACATTTTACTCATTAGCCTTTCCTTTCTCTAAAGCTTCCTTCTCATTTAGTTTTTACTCATTATTCATATATGCTTTTGACCCCTGTATGTTTATTTCTTATGTTTTTTAGTGTATTATTTCTTTATGTTTGTGTACGGCACCTTGGTTGGCTCTACCGCTGTTTTTTACAGTGTGCTTTACAAATAAATTCGGTATGATATTCACAGTTTTCTCTCTCATTAAACCACGAGTGCAGCGACTACAAACTCGAAAACTAATTCATAACTATGGGATTTCAGCTCTGAATGTTTCTGTAAAAATTGCATCTGTATGTAAATATTTGAGCTTTATAACGTATCAATAATTTAGAGCCTGTAGGTTTGAGAAAATCCACCAGGGTTTTAACTTGTTTTAAAAAAATCATTCAAGTTGTATGCTGTTTGTGTGTGTTCATCAGGCCTCCTGGGCCGGATAGTTCCGGGAACCTTTTCTGTGGAAATGTTGTTCCCTGGTTAGATAACAGAAGAGCAGATAAAACAAAGCCTAATGGCTGCTTGGGGGATCCTGCAGATGGGTTGGCGTGTCCCAACAGGACGCTGTGGTTGTCTCATCTCAACCTGAAGGGCTTAGACAAAAATGACCTGTAAACAAATAGGCCCATTGTAGTTTCATCCAGCAGGTGCTTACATTGGTGAGCACCTGTCTTTGATACGCAAACATTTGTGGAATCATGCAGGTGTGAACATGAATGAGTGGAAATATGCAGCTCAGAGCTGCAGATGTGTGGAAATCCCCGTTTGAGCTCCTCGTCCTGCAGCCTGCTGAGGAAGGCCTTCATGGATCGTCTGATATTAAAGGGAACAAATAATCTGATGACATGTTTTTTTTTAAAACAGGTCTGATTACGCTCTACCAAACATTTCTGATTACATCTCCTTCCCCCTGAGCTGCTAGCTGCCTGTGACACCGTCTGGAACAGGAGAGAAATAATAAAAATGATGAATAATGAGTGGAAAGAATGTCTAAAGAGTAAATATTTAACCACAAAAAGCCCCAGGCATCAGCAAGTGTTTCCCACACAGACATGACTGATGATGGCGGCTGAGGATAATATTTGTTGGGTAAAAAAAATAATTTAATTAAATGTAGATGAAAGGATTTGAAATGTTTGATCATCACGCTCTATTACTGATAAGTGTTGTTGTAGAAGAGCTGCTGCGCGTTCCAGGTAAAACCTGCAGTCTTAAAACTATGGCACATTAATCCCAACAACGTTTCTAATCTGTTCGTTACTTGCTGGGATTAAGAAAACATATTCCACACATTTAGTCTGATTTTTCTGACCAGGAGTCTGAAATGTAGAGAAGCTCCTCAGACTCACTTTAGCTTAGCATAGCTTGTCTTGTCTGACTTTACCCTAGCTTAACTATCATAGCTTGTCTTGTTTTAGCTAAATGTAGCCCAGTTTATTTCACCTTATATTAGCATATCATGGTTTTTTGTTCTTGTTTTAACTAGGTGTACCTGATCTTATTAATCCTAGCTTATATTTAGCCTTAGTTTATTTTTGTTTTCCTATTTTAGCTCATTTTAACTTAGCCTTACCTGAGTTCATCCTTGCGTATCTATTTTAGCTCAAATGATTGTAGCTAAATTGATCTATTCCTGGTTTATCTTCATTTACCTTACTTTATCTTATTTTAATTTAGCTTATTTTAGCCTAGCTTATTTTAGTTTAGCATATATTTTTTAGCCTATTTTAAGTTATCCTATGTTACCTCACTTAGTTTACCTGAGGTTAGCCAGTCAGCTAACTAGCTAGTATAGTTTATCTTATTTTACACAATTAATTTTACCTTAGCTTAGTTTATGTTAGTTCACCTTATCTTCCATCCATCCATCCATCCATCCATCCATCCATCCATCCATCCATCCATCCATCCATCCATCCATCCATCCATCCATCCATCCATCCATCCATCCATCCATTCATCCATCCATCCATCCATCTTTGCTTAGTTTATCCTGATCTAATCTTTAAAACATTTCTGGTTAGCTTAGTTTAGCATGAAGTCAGAGACCATCTGCCTGATTCTTTCTAAATGCAACAAAATTGTCCCATAAATATTATTATTTATTTATTTATTTATTTATTTATTTATTTATTTATTTATTTATTTATTTATTTATTTATTTATCTTTAGTCAATCGAATCAGCGACCATGTCATAGAATCATTTGCATTGATGGACATGACAACAACCCTGAACATCCTCTTCATCAGATTGTCATACAACAACAGAATGTCTTCAGTCAGAGGCTTCTTTAGAATCGCTGTAATGCTGAGCTCTACAGAAGATCCTTTTTGCCCACAGCCATCAGCCTCCACAACAACTCTGGGAAGAAACTTGGATGATCTGAGTTACTACATATAATTTCCCTCTGGGATCAGTAAAGTACTACTGAATTGAATTGAATTGAATGATTTCCTGTATCTGTGATGGACTGGCGACCTGTTTAGGGTAACCCCGCCTCTCGCCCAATGATTGCTGGAGATAAACACCAGCCCCCCCACAATCCTGCACAGGATAGACGGTATAGATAATGGATGGATTTACTGTATGTATCAATGTTAAACTCCTATTGAGATTAGAATAAGTAGATTAACTCAAACTGTTGTTGCATAAATTTGCATCATATTGTAGATGTTGACGTCTGTAAATGTAGCTGACAGGCTGCCGTAGATGGTTTCTGACCTGGGAGTTCCTCCATTTTAGCCGGGGACACCGGGGACATGTCCCCAGCCATCTTCAAACCACACTTACTTTTATGGTCATCGTCCCCAGCATCTTTAAAAACAAACTGACGCCCTTGAGTTCCTCACATCTCCAAACCTTCAGTTCATTTAAAGACGCATCCTGTTGGGATGTGGGAAGTTTTAGGTTTTTTTGGAGTCACCTTGTTGGATCAAAAAGTTTCCATTTTTTCACCTGATAAAAGGAAATACTGTCTGTGCGATAGGTAAATGGGAAGAACATAAATATTGAATTTTAAACTGGTTCTTTGGTGAGTTGTCTAAACATCACCAGACCTTCAGAGAGTCCAGGATCTAGATTTATAGAGAAACTAAAAGTTGTTTTAGATCAACAAACAATAACGGAAGTTGCGTTTTCCATAATAATCAGCGTGAGCTCAGCTTCATAAGACCAGAGGTAGTTTGTTTCCTGCAGGTTGAACCTTTCAGATGGAGCAAAGCAACACATGAGGATGAAACATATTTTATCTGAAGCCTGCAGGTCATCTGAAGTCTGATCATGTATGAATGTCAGAGCGGAGGAGAAAGGAGTGGCGTTGTTGTGTTTCTGCCATCAGGGCTCCACTCAGCAGACCAGGAGCTGTTATTAGAGGATTCTGCTGCAAGTCATCCTCTATAGACATGAATCTGTCTAAAACTGAAGAGATGATTATAGATTTTAGGAGAACGCTGAGGCAGCTCCAGAAACGTGGACCCAGAAGCTCGGATCCTAAAGCTCCTGCAGCATGTTGCTGGTTCCCATCAGCTGGATCTAAAAGAACAAACATCTAGATGGACCGTGGAAAATGTCAGAATGTTGAGACGGAAAACTGAAACGAACAAAGGAACGGAAACCCAAACAGGAGTAAGAGTCGATGTGAGAAACGAGCTGAAGGAAATCAGATTTAAAACCAAACAAGTTTTCACCTTCCTCATATTTATTAATCCCACTCATCCTTCTTCACTTTCTTTAAAACCATTTCATCATTTCATCCCACTCATTCATCTTTGATCCCTCCTTCATTCCGTTCCTCTCCTGGTATTTTATAACCATTCATCCCAACTCATCCCCCTTATTACCCTATAACCATTCATCCCAACTCATCCCCCTTGTTACTCTATAACCATTCATCCCACTCATCCCCCTTGTTACTCTATAGCCATTCATCCCAATCATCCCCCTTATTACTCTATAACCACATCATCCCACTCATCCCCCTTATTACCCTATAACCATTCATCCCAACTCATCCCCCTTGTTACTCTATAACCATTCATCCCACTCATCCCCCTTGTTACTCTATAGCCATTCATCCCAATCATCCCCCTTATTACTCTATAACCACATCATCCCACACTTCCCCCTTATTACCCTATAGCCATTCATCCCACTCATCCCCCTTATTACTCTATAACCACATCATCCCACTCATCCCCCTTATTACTCTATGACCATTCATCCCACTCACCCCCCTATTACCCTATAACCATTCATCCCACTCATCCCCCTTATTACTCTATAACCATTCATCCCACTCATCCCCCTTATTACTCTATAACCATTCATCCCACTCATTCCCTTATTTCTCTATAACCACATCATCCCCCTTATTACTCTATAACCAGATCATCCCACTCATCCCCCTTATTACTCTATAACCACATCATCCCACTCATTCCCCTTATTACTCTATAACCACATCATCCCACTCATTCCCCTTATTACTCTCTAACCACATCATCCCACTCATTCCCCTTATTACTCTATAACCACATCATCCCACCCATCCCCCTTATTACTCTATAACTGTCATGGTTCCTCCTCGTCTCCTGGTTCCTCGTGGCCGGCCTCTTTGTCTCCTGGTTCCTCGTCGCCGGCCCCCTCGTCTCCTGGTTCCTTGTCGCCGGCCCCCTCGTCTCCTGGTTCCTCGTCGCCGGCCCCCTCGTCTCCTGGTTCCTCGTCGCCGGCCTCCCAGGTTCCTGCTGTTTCGTCGCCGGCCTCCCAGGTTCCTGCTGTTTCGTCGCCGGCCTCCCAGGTTCCTGCTCCTTCGTTGCCGGCCTCCCAGGTTCCTGCTCCTTCGTCGCCGGCCTCCCAGGTTCCTGCTCTTTCGTCGCCGGCCTCCCAGGTTCCTGCTCTTTCGTCGCCGGCCTCCCAGGTTCCTGCTCTTTCGTCGCCGGCCACCCAGGTTCCTGCTCTTTCGTCGCCGGCCTCCCAGGTTCCTGCTCCTTCGTCGCCGGCCTCAGGACTTTAGTCTCTTGTTTTTGTTTTGGACTCTTACCCTCCTTCCGAGGCCCCCTCCGCCCACCCTGGTTGGGGGTGTGTTTTGTTTTGGACTCTTGCCCTCTTTCCGAGGCTTCCTCCGCCCACCCTGGTTGGGTGTGTTTTTTGTTTTGGACTCTTAGGGGGCATCTGGTATCCGCCCTTGAGGGGGGGGGTCCTGTCATGGTTCCAGGGTGTTTGTGTTTTGTTAATTTTCCTTATTTAGTTCTATTATGTTTTTGTCATTCTTTGTCTCCCTCTGGTGGTCTTGTGTTTGGTTGCAGTTTGTGTTAATCTCTATTTTCCCCAAGTTCATATTAATACTTATCCTTCATTAGTCCCAGTGGTTATATTTTATTCCTCCTTCTGTTTTCCAGTGTTTCATTAGATTCCCTTCCAGACTTTAGTTTCTTAAGAGTCTTCTGTCTCCCAGCCTTTTTACCTCCTATCCCAGTTGATTACTTCCACCTGCTCTCTCCCTCCCACCTGCATCTGCTCCCACTAATTGATCATTGGTCTTCTCAGTCACTTCCTCATTTCCTCCTCAGTATAAATTCGGTCCTCTCTCAGTCACTACTCGCTGGTCCGTTGTCGTTCTTCTCTTGCCGGTTCCTGCCCTCGTTGTTGCCCATCCTGGTTCCTGTTTTTCCCTGTTTGCTGCCTGTATCCTCCTGAGTTTTGTAAGTTCCCCTTCCTTGTGTTTTTTCATTAAAATCCTTTTTTTGACGTTACTCTGCTGCATTTGGGTCCTCCCTAACCTTGCACCATGACAATAACCACATCATCCCACTCATCCCCCTTATTACTCTATAACCACATCATCCCACTCATTCCCCTTATTACTCTATAACCATTCATCCCACTCATCCCCCTTATTACTCTATAACCACATCATCCCACTCATTCCCCATATTACTCTATAACCATTCATCCCACTCATCCCCCTTATTACTCTATAACCATTCATCCCACTCATTCCCCTTATTACTCTATAACCATTCATCCCACTCATCCCCCTTATTACTCTATAACCACATCATCCCACTCATTCCCCTTATTACTCTATAACCACATCATCCCACTCATTCCCCTTATTACTCTATAACCATTCATCCCACTCATCCCCCTTATTACTCTATAACCACATCATCCCACTCATTCCCCATATTACTCTATAACCATTCATCCCACTCATCCCCCTTATTACTCTATAACCACATCATCCCACTCATTCCCCATATTACTCTATAACCATTCATCCCACTCATCCCCCTTATTACTCTATAACCATTCATCCCACTCATTCCCCTTATTACTCTATAACCATTCATCCCACTCATCCCCCTTATTACTCTATAACCATTCATCCCACTCATCCCCCTTATTACTCTATAACCACATCATCCCACTCATTCCCCTTATTACCCTATAACCACATCATCCCACTCATTCCCCATATTACTCTATAACCATTCATCCCACTCATCCCCCTTATTACTCTATAACCACATCATCCCACTCATTCCCCTTATTACTCTATAACCATACATCCCACTCATTCCCCATATTACTCTATAACCACATCATCCCACTCATTCCCCTTATTACTCTATAACCATACATCCCATCTATTTTCCTTGTCTTTCTGTACCATTCTACCATCCCAGTTATTCTCTTAACATCTCTTTACAACCACATCCATCCTTCCATCATTCTTGTCTGTCTTTACAAAACTTCTATCACACTCATCCTCCTCATCCCTTTCTATCTTCCAGTGTTTGTTGTTCACACTCCCTCACATATATCCAGTTAAATCTCAGTCATTGTTCATATTTCTAACTAATTTTTTATAAAGTTACCTCTGAGTGCAAAAGACTAACTAACTTTCTATGCCTGTAGAGTAATGAGGTGGGTGATGTAAAATACAATCAGCGTGATCCCATCCTATTAAATTTGGTTTAAAAACAAGGAATCCTGTCATGTTTTGGTCCCACGGTACCGCCTGGGCTGGGGTGGTGAGTGGACCGGGGCAGATGGCAGTCACCACTAGGTGGACATTTAGTCATTTCATCAATAGCAATTAGTGTTGCTGATGATTCATGAAACACAGATCAACTCTGGGGCAGGAAAACAAAACGGTCTCAGTCTCTTGGGTTGAAATTCAACGTCATTTGGTGTAAAATCTTCAAAGAAAATCTCTCTCTTATGGCTGGATAAAACCGAAAAATCAGAAGCTGAGATTAAATTCCTGCCAGTGATTGAGTAAATAATTCAACCATCTGGCTGCCAAATGTCTGTAAAGCTAAAATGATCCATAAACATTCATCTGCAATGAGTCACAAACTCATGGATAACAACCAAACACGACATGTTGTCAGAGGGTTTAATCTGTCAGTGACCGGGATCAGGATGTGAATTTATGGATCAGGTCAGGAATAACAACATGTTGAGGAGAATAAAAAATAAAAGCAGGTCGCTTCAGATACTGGCTGCATGTTTGTGTCTCTCTGCTGTTTCCCTGAGTCAGCACACCAGCCGAGGCTTCAACCCCCACCAGCTGCACCGTGACTTGCCTCTGCCTGCACACTCTGACACCAAAAACCCTTCATAGAAGCTCTGCCATCCATCAAGCAAACATCCTAAATCACCAGGGGACCACTGGGACACCAGCCAGGATGTTTTCCGGCAGCAAGACGGAAAGTTTATCCTAAAACAAAAAAACACACAAGACATCTAATGAAAAAGAAAAAGCTTCTTTCTGCTACCCTTGCTGTGTTCTAGTGTTCCCTGTAATCTGTATCAGTAGTACTCGCCGCTTTCTGGAGGGATTTTTATTTTGATTTCTGCTCAGTTTGAGTTCAGATTTTAAATCGTTCACATTGGAAGGATTGTTTTGGTCATGAAGCCATTTATATTTTAGATAAGAATAATTCAGGCAGAAAAATATTACAGTGACTACCGAAAGACATAATTTGCTTATATTTTTATTTTTGTCATTGTTATGTTAAAAAAAGGAAACAAAAAGAACAGAAGGGGGGCGTAAACAGAACCCTAGGGACTATGGGATTCCATCTGTAATGTTACACTGTCAAAAATTCACAGCAATAATTTAAGTTATTTAGCCTGTCATAAGATAAATGAATGGAGGTTCATTTTTCAAGGTCATATTTTCACTATGTTATTCATTTATGAATGTCACAGTTTATAACTAAATATTTTGCTAGCAAGCTAAACTGACTAACTAAATCTTTAGCTTCAAACTGAATATTTAGTTTAAAATATTCAGTTGAAGCTAAGATACAAATGTACTTCCCTATGAGCGGAAGTGGACTACCAAAATAAAAGCTGGGCCTTCCTTAGCTGAATGTAAACTGCTGATGAAACTGAACGTTGTTGTTCATGTCACCTGATTTCAGCTTGAAACGTAGAATGAGCTGTTTTAACCACAGAACAGAAGTTTACCGATGGACTTACTGCAACATGGCCGCGCCAGCAGCAGGAGTACCCAGTAGGTACTCTTTAAGTACCCAGTAGAGTACCCAGTAGGTACTCTGTAAATACCCCAGTAGGTACTCTGTAAGTACCCAGTTGGTACTTTGTAAGTACCCAGTTGGTACTCTGTATGTACCCAGTAGGTACTCTTTAAGTACCAAGTAGGTACTCTTTAAGTACCCAGTAGGTACTCTGTATGTACCCAGTAGGTACTCTGTATGTACCCAGTAGGTACTCTTTTCTTTAAGTACCCAGTAGGTACTCTTTAAGTACCCAGTAGGTACTCTTTTATTTAAGTACCCAGTAGGTACTCTTTAAGTACCCAGTAGGTACTCTTTTATTTAAATACCCAGTAGTTACTCTTTTCTTTAAGTACCCAGTAGGTACTCTTTAAGTACCCAGTTGGTACTCTTTTCTTTAAGTACCCAGTAGTTACTCTTTTCTTTAAGTACCCAGTAGGTACTCTTTAAGTACCCAGTAGGTACTCTTTTATTTAAATACCCAGTTGGTACTCTTTTCTTTAAGTACCCAGTAGGTACTCTTTAAGTACCCAGTTGGTACTCTTTTCTTTAAGTACCCAGTAGGTACTCTTTTCTTTAAGTACCCAGTAGGTACTCTTTAAGTACCAAGTAGATACTCTTTAAGTACCCAGTAGGTACTCTTTTCTTTAAGTACCCAGTAGGTACTCTTTTCTTTAAGTACCCAGTAGTTACTCTTTTCTTTAAGTACCCAGTAGGTACTCTTTAAGTACCAAGTAGATACTCTTTAAGTACCCAGTAGGTACTCTTTTCTTTAAGTACCCAGTAGGTACTCTTTAAGTACCAAGTAGATACTCTTTAAGTACCCAGTAGGTACTCTTTTCTTTAAGTACCCAGTAGGTACTCTTTTCTTTAAGTACCCAGTAGGTACTCTTTTCTTTAAGTACCCAGTAGGTACTCTTTTCTTTAAGTACCCAGTAGGTACTCTTTTCTTTAAGTACCCAGTAGGTACTCTTTTCTTTAAGTACCCAGTAGGTACTCTTTTCTTTAAGTACCCAGTAGGTACTCTTTAAGTACCCAGTATGTAGCTACTTGTATTGCAGGTTTTCAGCTTGTTTTTTCAGCATTTTCCTGATTCTAAACTAATTTTGAACTTTTTCAGATTCAGTCGACTGTTGAAGTTCCTTTCAGAACCGTTCCACACCTGTTGCTCATTTCTGATCCGCTCCCTGTAACTTCTTTCCAGAATCTTTGGATTTATCATCTACTGGTTCTGCTGGAATGTTCTTTAGATTCATCCTCCTAGATCTGCTCTGACGTTTCATCCTAACATTCTCAGTCAGGAATGATGTTTTTCTCCTTGCAGCTCAAACTCTAACGTTCCTGTGGGTCCATCTGTGAGCTCGGAACCATCCAGAACCTCTCTAAGCCTTTACTGGACTCACCTGCAGCTGCTTGACGTTCCGGCCCTCAGACACCGGCACGGCGTGAGCGCAGAGGAAAAGTTGCAGAGATAAAAGGCTGCAGCAGAACACGACGGCCCGCATCATGTTGTTCCTCTGGGAGCTGAAACAGAGACTGGAGCTGAAGCTGCAGCAGAGAGGCAGGAGGAGCTCCTTCAACGCACCCACAGCTCCTTTGTCCTCAGACAAAGAAGAGAAGATTTAACCCCTTTAGTCCCAACAAGCTCACATTCCTCCACAAACACGCCACGTTCAGAGGAACTACATCCAACGCCAGGAGAAGAACTGAGTCAACAGAAGAACTAAGTGTGGAAACACTTCTAGAACAGAAAACTTTTCTGGAGTTTCCTGCTCTGGAGCAAACAGGTGTGCGTTTACACAATGCCAAGGTGGAAAGACAGTTTATCCAGATTATATCCTGACTTTGTCCTTAATTTATCCTGAATATATCCAGATTTGATCCCGATTATATCCTGATGTTATCCAGGTTTTATCCTGATTATATCCAGGTTTTATCTCGGCAAGGCAATTTTATTTGTATTGCACACTTTCAACAACAAGGTAATTCAAGGTGCTTTACATGATTTGGTGATTTAAAAAAACCAAACATGGAATATAACGTTGGAACACACATTACACACGATTGTTTGTTAGACTCATTAACTGCACGGCATCAGACACAATTAAAAGAGTAGTAAAGTTTATTTGAGGAAGCTTTAAGGTCGTCTCGGGAGAACCAGGAAGGAAGCGCCAGGAACAGGAAACTCGGAACTGAGGAGAGGTAAGTGGATAGTTAGATTTCTGTTTAAGAGAGAATGATGTGATGAAGTAGCGGAGCTTACAGTTGATGGTTTGGTTTCGGAGCTTGGAGGTGAGGTAAGTAGGAATCTGTAGTCTGTCCATCTCTGTGGATGGATACGGATTGTTGTTGTTGCAGGTGTTGGAGCTGGTGGAGGACTGGAGCAGTAATCCAGAAATGGTGACGATGGTGAGAATAACCAGAGTGCTAATGTCAGAGATTGTATCTGACTTGGAGCAGATGACAGGAAGGCAGGTGAGCGATCGAGACTCAGGCGGATGGAGAGGGTACCAGAGGGGAGGTGTTACAGAGGCTGACCGGGATAAATGCTGGAGCGGTGAGGAGATCCAGAACTGAAGAATCCAGGAGTCTTGGAACGAAGGTAAGTGGATCTGCGGGAAGATAACTCAGGTGAGGATCCAAACGACACGAAGGAGAAAATCTTACTTGGGTTTTCGTTAGGAAGATGCCCTGGTACCACGCTGACCATCTGGCGTCAGCTTGCACCACCTGCTCCCCTTATGAAGCTGGTGGATGATGAGCTTCAACGAGCTGCACCTGTTCAGAGCTGCCTGCCACGCCCCTGTGAAGACGGTGAGAAACACACATTACACATGATACACAATAAAACAAGATAAAGATCAGTACGGCAAGAGAGCATGAACACATTTGATACATATGACATTAATCACTTACTCAAAGGCAGCTCTAAACAGACACGTTTTTAGTTGTGATTTAAAAGAACTCCGTGTTTCAGCAGCTTGTCTGGAAGTTTGTTCCAGATTAGAGGAGCATAGAAACTGAAAGCTGCTTCTCCATGTTTGGTTCTGATTCTGGGGATGTTGAGTCGACTGGAATTAGAGGACCTGATTGGTCTTGGGGGGGGGTTGCTATAGTAACAGTAGATCTTCAACATACTTTGGTGCTAAGCCATGTAATGATTTATAAACTAGTAAAAGTATTTAGAAGTCTATTCTCTGAGCTACAGGGAGCCAGTGTAAGGACTTTAGAACTGGGGTGATGTGCTCTACTTTCCTGGTTCTAGTGAGGAACACGAGCAGCAGCGTTCTGGATCAGCTGCAGCTGTCTGATTGACTTTTTAGGCAGACCTGTGAAGACGCTGTTGCAGTAATCAATCCGACTAAAGATAAACGCATGGATGAGTTTTTCTAGGTCGTGTTGCAACATCAGTCCTTTAATCCTAGAAATGTTCTTCAGGTGATAGAAGGCTGACCTTGTTATTGACCTTTATGTGACCCTGGAGGTTCAGGTCTGAGTCCATTACTACACCTAGGTTTCAGGCCTGATCAGTAGTTTCTAGCTGGATTAACTGAAGCTGTGTGCTGACTGTTGATCGTTCCTCTTTAGGTCCAAAAGTAATTACTTCTGTTTTGTTTCTGTTTACCTGGAGAAAGTTATGGAACATCCATCCATTGATTTGCTTGATGCATTTACTTAGGGTTTGGATGGGTTCAGAGTCACCTGGTGACATCGTAATGTAGAGCTGAGTATCATCCACATAGTTATGGTAGCTAATCTTACTGGTTGCTATAATCTTGCCTAGTGGGAGCATGTAGATATTAAATAAGAGGGGCCCCAGGATGGAGCCCTGGGGCACCCCACATGTGATTTCTGTTCGTTCTGATGAAAAGTTTCCTATTGAAACAAAGAAGTCCCTGTTCTTTAGGTAAGACTCGAACCAGCCAAGTCCTGTACCAGAGAGTCCGACCCAGCTCTCCAGTCGTTCCAATAATATATCAAGATCAACACTGAGGTCCAACAGAACCAGCACTGTGGTTCTACCACAGTCTGTATTTATGCGGATGTCATTGAAAACTTTGACTAGGACAGTCTCAGTGCTGTGGTTACCATGGAAACCAGACTGAAAAACATCAAAACAGTTTGTCATTGTTATGAAGCTATTTAACTGCTGAATCGGCTTTTTCAATAATCTTACTGATGAATGGGAGATTAGAGATTGGCCTGTAGTTCTGCATGAACGTGTTGTCCAGATTATTATTTTTTAGCAGGGGTTTAATAACTGCTGGTTTTAAAGCCTGAGGGAAGACACCTGATAGGAGGTATGAGTTCACTATCTGAACAAGATCAGACACAATAACAAGGAAAACTTTCTTAGGGAAAGCTGTGGGTAGGATATCAAGACAGCAGGAGGAGGAGCTTAATTGGTTAATAAGTTCTTCTAGGTTTTTTGGTTTAATTCATGAAATTCTGACATTTTTTCTACATTGGTGTTATTTGGGTACAACATTGGTAGTCGGTTCGGTGCTGAGGTACAGACTGATTGTCTAATTGTTAGAATCTTTTTAGAGAAAAAGCTGCAAATTCATTGCAGGCCCTGGTAGAGTTTAGTTCAGGGGCTACTGTCACTAAAGGATTAGTTAGTCTTTCCACTGTTGCAAACAGAGTCCGTGCATTATTAATGTTTCTGTTGATGATTTCAGAAAAGAACGATTCCCTAGCATCTTTTATAGTTAGCTGATATCTATTCAGTCTCTCTTTGTAGATCTCACAGTGAACCTGGAGTCGAGTTTTCCGCCATTTTCTCTCGGCTCGTCGACACTCTCTTTTTTCACTACGTACCAGTGGATTACTTGTCCACGGAGACTTCTTTCTACCTGAGACTACTTTCACTTTAGTTGGAGCAATGGAATCCATGATGTCTGAGATTTTCGCAAGGAAATTATCTACCAGCTTATTTACTGAGTTTGAGTTGGGAGATGAGGGGGATGTGGTGGAAGGATAAATACGTTTAAAGGTTTCTACTGAACTGTCCCCTAGAAAACGCTTTTTTATAGTGGTCTTACTGTGGCTGGATAATTTAGCAGAGATGGTACTTTCAAAGAAAATACAGAAATGGTCAGATAATGCAATATTAATTGCAGAGATGTTGGAAATATTCAAACCTTTTCTGATAATTAAGTCCAGAGTGTGTCCTTTATTGTGTGTTGGTCAGGCCGAAGTTGTGGAGAGTATCACATAATGATTTTCTTGTCTATCTTGATTTTATCCTGATTATATCCTGATTATATCCTGTTTATATCCTGATGTTATCTAAATTTTATCCTGAATTTATCCCTATTATATCCAGGTTTTATCCTGATTATATCCTGATTATATCCTGTTTATATCCTGATGTTATCCAAGTTTTATCCTGATTTTATCCAGATTTTATCCTGATTTTATCCTAATTATATCTGGATTTTAAAGGATTTTATCCTGATTATATCCTGATTATATCCTTATTCCAACAAGAATGTGTCCTGATTATATCCTTATTTTAACCAGATTTTATTCAGGTTTTATCCAGATTTTAACCAGATTTTCTCCTGATTACATCCTGATGTTATCCAGGTTTTATCCACATTTTATCCGGATTATATCCTGATGTTATCCAGGTTTTATCCAGAGTTTATTCTGATTATCTCCTGATTTTCTCCTGATTTTCTCCTGATTATATCCAGATTTATCCAAGTTTTATCCTGATTATAACCTGATTTTAACCAGATTTTATCCTGATTACATCCTGATGTTATCCAGGTTTTATCCAGATTTTAACCAGATTTCATCCTGATTATATCCTTATTCCAACAAGATTGTGTCCTGATTATATCCTTATTTTAACCAGATTTTCTCCTGATTATATCCAGATTTTATCCAAATTTTATCCTGACTATAACCTGATTTTAACCAGATTTTATCCTGATTACATCCTGATGTTATCCTTATTCCAACAAGATTTTGTCCTGATTACATCCTGATTTTAACCAGATTTTATTCAGGTTTTATCCTGGTTTTATTTAACGGAGCGTCTTCAGTTGGAGGCTTCTTCAGTTTTGCTGCAATACAGACCGCTACAGGAAATCCTTCCTGCCCACATTCATCATGATCTACAACAACTCCTTAAAGAAGTAATTGTATGAGCTACAACACTTATTTTCCCTCTGGGATCAATAAAGTATTTTTGAATTTGAATTAGAATTTAAATCCAGATTTTATTCTTATTTTATCCAGCAGCAAAAATACCTCATTCCAACTGTAAAGCACGGTGGTGGAAGGATGATGGTATGGGCTTGTTTTTAAGTCATCAAGAATAGGTTCAGTGTTTCTAACTGGGTTATCAACTTTTCATTTCTTCAAAATGTTCTCTATTTTTTTTATTTTTGTTCCATCAGCCGACCCAGAACCACGGCTGGTAATGAGCCAAACGGCTACATCTGACCCACTTTAGTCATCATTGTTGCATTGGGACATTTTGAATAAATGAATCTAATCATCAGAACAATGATCCTAAACACAGCAGCAGATCTACAACAGAGCGGATGAAAAGAAAACCCTCAAGAAGCTACAATGGTCTAGTCAAAGTACAGACCTGATTGATGTGAGCAGAAACCTGTATGAGTAGACATGTAGGTCTATCAGAGTCCTCAGCAGAATGTCGGGCGTCACTGACTCAAACTGACCCTGTCATCACGCTCCAACGCCGCCCAGCAATTAGACCGTGTCTGAACGGTTTCACCCTCCAACAGCTGCTGAGGTCAGGGGGAAAGTGTCTGCTCTCCAGCATCAATCTGGATCATCCAGACAGACATGAGCAACACCTGAGCAGCTGCTGCAACCAGACAAAGGTTCAGTCAGTGCAGTAGGAAACATCTCACCTGCAGGCTACAGCAGACAACAATGTTCATCGTCATGGAGTCACATCTTCCTGTAAACGTTGATAGTGGAATAAATGAAGAGACTGTAAATGTGTCTGTTACTGATCTACAGCTCTGTGTAGAAAGGCCAGGCTTTATCCAGTCACTAACAGGTAAATACTGCAGAGATCCACTGGAAGCACTGCAGGAACACGGATCATGAAGGTTTGATTTGATTAGGCCACAAATGTCTCAGGTTTATGCTACATGAAATAAGTGGGGAATAAATATAGCTCGTTTCATTCCGGAACCAATAGGAGCAAGGAGGAATGTTCTGGTTCAGTTCTCATGCAGACCAGAGAAAGACGATCTAGGAGCTGGAACATCTGGAGCAGCCACCAGAGGGCAGCAGTGAGTAGAAGGCGACACCTGGCTCCTATGTTCTGGTTTTATTCCGGGTTTTTTTGACCGATTATTTAATTATCTGGAATAATGTTTTGCTTTAATCCCAGTTTTTCAGGATTTTTTTCCCGATGTTATTCAACTTTTATTTTTCATAATCATGGAGATTTTTGTTTTTAACCCAGATTTTATGAACGGGTTTATCTTGATTTCTCCCTGATTTTATTCTGGTTTTAATCCTGATGTTACTTTAAACCTTTTCCATATTTTATCTAATGTTTTTCATCCTGATTTGTTCCACATTATCTGTAACTTTTCTCTTCTCATTTTTATCCTGACATTTTTCTTCCCCAGATTTTTTACGTTTTTCAGGATTGAGGATTTATTTGAATATTATTATATTATTATTTATCCTGATTTTATTGCAGGCATGTCCCACATTGTGTTTGTGTGATGGGATCCTGTTCCACCAAATGCGGAGGCCTTGTTTTCTGTTGACCACCAGGTGGCGTTCATGCGCTGTTCCTACCAGCTGCTCTCCGCCACAGAAGAAGAAGAAGAAGAAGCGGAAGAAGTGGGAACTAGTTAGCAGGAAGGCTAATCGCCTTTAGCCGTTTTTATTTTCAGATTTTAAATCTTCCTGCTTCATTATGGCTCCTTTAGATCTGGATAAATATGTAGAAATAGCCAAACACTGCAAGTATTTACCAGAGAACGACTTAAAGGTGAGTTTTCTCCCCGGAGTTCATGTCGAGTTTCTGTGTAGCGGTGGAAGCTAATGAAGCTAACGGATAATTTAATAAAGATTAAAATCTTTAAAAAAAAAGTTTATCTGCTGGTTCTGTTCATCTGGGCCCAAATGGACGGACTGTAAAAATGAAAAGATGTAAACTATAAAGACTAGAGGGTGGAAAGCTGAGAGAGGAAGCCGATCGGAGACTCTTCTGCAGCGGGTAGAGTTCTGCTTGGGTCCAGAAGGTTCTGGTTCTGTTTAATCACAGAACTGAAAATATACAGACAGACAGACCCAGTTTATTTGACCCGAACTTCTCATCCAACCATCAGTCAGCGTCTGAAACGATCTGGTCCTCATTGGTTCTGGACCTCCAGGGTTCTGGGTTCTGTATCCATCTGGAGATGTTTGATGGTGTTAAATATGAAGCTGAAATCTGCTGACTCATCATAGATCTGCAGGTGAAACTGGACCAATCACAGACCTCCATGTTGTGTCTGTAAAGTCCAGCATCATTAGTTCAGATGATTACTGATAAAGACTCAGATGAAGCTTTGATCCATGGATTATAATGATAATAATCCCGTTTTGGGTTACAGAGATTATGCGATTACGTCTGCGACCTGCTGCTGGAGGAGTCCAACGTTCAGCCTGTAGCCACGCCGGTGACGGTCTGTGGAGATATTCACGGCCAGGTGGGTCCCAGCCATGTTCTCTGACCTTCATCGTTCTCCTGGAAGACAAAAGGACTCATGTGTCGAATGTTTCTCTTCCAGTTTTATGATCTGTGTGAGCTGTTCAGGACCGGAGGCCAGGTTCCAGACACCAACTACGTTTTCATGGTAAAGACCTGCAGAAGCTGCTTCAGAGGCTGGTTACAGGTGGAGCTGATGAGATCTGTTTATACCATAATAGGGACGTGTGTCGGCTAGAATCTATGCAGATACAGGGGAGATGATACGATGTATCATGATACTATGAGTAAGACGATAAATTGTGATTTATAAAACTCAATTTAACTGTAGAAAAACTGTCCCATCTTTCTAAACTATCCAAACCTGTTTCATACTTTAACATCCAGTTTTATTACTAGATCTAGTTGATCCACTGGAACCAAGAAGGTGAAAACGGCCACAAAACTACAAGTTATACTTTTATATTTAGTAAAAAAATTACTGTCATCATTAATGGTTCCATTCAAATTAAAAAAGAAAAAAGAAATTTTTTAAATCCATACATTGCTTTTTAATAATGTTACAATATTGTGACACAAAATATTGCGATATATCCACGTATCAATATTTTCCTATATCCCTATAATTAATTCAAGTGTTGATGGAGAAGAACTGAAAGATTCTTATAAAACATAATTTATATTATTTCTCTGTTCATTTTCAGACTTTTAGTTTGACCCAAAATAATACAAATAAAAAACTGTTGAAAGATACGATATATCGCGATACTATGAGTAAGACTATTTATTGTGATTTTTAAAACACAATTTAACTGTAGAAAAACTGTCCCATCATTCTAAACTCTCCAACCTGTTTCATACTTTAACAGTTTTATTACTAGATCTGGTTGATCCACTGGAACCAAGAAGGTGAAAACAGCCACAAACTACCAGTTATACTTTTATATTTTACTACAATAATTACTAGAGCTGAGAATCAATTATCTCGAACCCATTCAATCTGTTCCAGTTTCATATTGATACGGGTCAGTGCTATTAAAAACGTTGTTTTTTTTAACTCTTACCTTAATTATATGGCTGTAATGCTAATACAACATCGTGACGTAAAATATCGCGATATATCGGCGTATTGATATTTTCTTCCATCCCTACACGGAACCGTGGTGGTGCTAACCTGATGCTAGCCGGAACCAGAACATCCAGCGAGTCCAACAACAAACTGGATCTTCACGGAGCACAGAACAGCCGCCATTACCCCGCTACCCTGAAATAAAACCCCTCTGCCTCTAGAGGTCCTCTAATCAGGAACCAGATGTTCTGGTCCAGTCTGAAACATGGTCAGGTTCTGGTCCGGTACCAGATTTGTTCAGGGGTCCTGTGCTTGTTGATAACCTCACACTACGGCAACACCACTCGGACAAACTACACCGTGCCCCATTTTAACCCTGCTAAGCGCTATATGGAGACATAAATGTAAATAATAACTCTTAGCTAACAGCTGCTGTGGGGATCATGAAGAAAACATGACTCATAATTTCTGCTACTCATCTTTCACAGACTCGCAGGTTGTTATTAATCAGATTTAGACGGATTTTCCCCTAAAACAGAAAAATGTTCTAATCCTGTTCTTTTAGAACACCCAGAAATGATGAAAATGTTTAATTATACATAAAAAAATCAATATCAGACTATAAAGAAAAAAACTCTCAAAACAATTCCCATACATAAATGTTTGCATGTGTTTCTCTAATACCCCTGGCTGTTTGGATCTGTTGAATTCTTCATTTGTATGTGTGTTGTTTACTTGCTATTTGTTCAATAAAGTTATTCAAAAACAACGTGCCAACGTCCGGCCAATCAGGTAACACGACGTCATATGGAGGCGGAGGAACCCGAGCAGATCTGGATTCTACACGGGTTTAAAGCAGGGTCAGGTTCTACAGGGGGAGCGTTAACCAGAGGAGCTCTGGAGGAGCTGCACGGCTCCGTGGCTCAGGTGGTGGTGGACTCCATGAATCTGGTCTTTATGGAAGAAAAGGTTCTGGTTCTAGAACCCGTGTGGGAGAAGATGATCCGATCAAAGGCCAGAGCTGATGTAACACAGATAATTCATAGCTTCCCCTGCAGTGAAGCATGGTGTTGGCAGCATCATGCTGTGGGGATGTTTTTCCCCTGATCCTCCTGGTGATTCATGATGACAGCTTGATGTTCTGCTGAGGTTCTGACGGCTCCTCCTGTCGTCTCTCTGCAGGGCGACTTCGTGGACCGCGGTTATTACAGCCTGGAGACGTTCACCTACCTGCTGGCTCTGAAGGCCAAGTGGCCCGACCGCATCACTCTGCTGAGAGGGAACCACGAGAGCCGGCAGATCACCCAGGTCTACGGCTTCTATGGTGCGTACGGAACGCGGCGCGGTTCTAACCGGGCCGCCGGCCGTTCCGGACCTCAACCCGCTCTCCTCTGTTTCAGACGAATGTCAAACAAAGTACGGGAACGCCAACGCCTGGAGATACTGCACCAAGGTGTTCGACATGCTGACCGTGGCTGCTGTGAGTCCATCCCCCTTGTGGGAACGCCGCTTCTAGCTGCTGGAGTTCTGCTGGGCCGTCCACCCGGTCAGAACCAGCGTAGCGGAGGCTGGTTTCTATGGCGCCGTCCGTCGGTTTAGCTACTTTATCCAAGCAGCACAGCGGTGTCTGCTGTTAGCTCGAGGCATTCCTGGGAAGTCTGGTTCTGATCCGGGGAAAAGCCGCGTGAACCTGGAACACGTCTGACATCATCCAGATGTTCGTCATGTGGATTTAACACTTGGACCTTATAGGAGTCGATTTTCCTCTTTTAGATGATTTAAAACCTCAGCGCTGACTTTACAATGTCTGTTTAAATATTAAGAATGTCTGCCGTCAATCCTGGACGTTTCTGAGTTTTCTCTCTGAATTTTTATGACTTTAATCAGAGACTCAGAAATATTATATATTTTTCATATATACGTTTAAATATGGAGCGTCTTTAGATCTCCCTCTATTCTATTCTAGACTGCTGATTTCAGGAGGAAAATGAGTCTTTTAGATAAAAATGAAGGTAATTGGAGTCAATCAGCAGCAGCCCTAAATCTGTTTTTTTTTTTTTTCATTTATTTCCTGTTTTCTGTCCGGATGACGTTCTTCATCTTCAACCTGAACATCTCGTCTCGACTGTTTCCAGATTTCAGGCCCGGCTGAAGCCCGGATCCATAAAGTTCATGTTTTTAATAGCTTTAGCAAATAGTGATAAATGACATGGATTTTACAGTGGACCCCCGTTATCCTCAGGTTTTATGGACCAGAACCTCAGATGAATACCTGAGATCTCAAAAATTATTATTACTACCTGTTTTAATTGTTCCAACACCAAATATACCTTAATAAGCAATAATACACACAGAGCAAACCGTCTCAGCTCTAACAGAAGCTAACACCTATAAACTATCTCCACTCTGAGGGGTTCAGCCAATCCGGACTAAGGATAAGGAATGGTGCTCCTGGATTGGCTGCTTTGCAACCATCAGCCAATAGCTTGTCAACTAGCATTGAAGCTAAATATTTCAGCTTCTCAAGCAAATTTTTTTAAGGTTTTGTTCACTGAGAAACCGTGTAATACTTTATCGTTTTTATATACGATCAGTCACTCTGAGTAGCATATGCATTCTGCTCTGAACATTTTTGTCAACCCCCATTGCCTGCATTTGCCGCAAGACGGCAAAAACGAGAGAGTCAGAAAACTCTTTTACGTCACAGGGGAAATTAGTATTCATAACCCCGCCCAATTTGGCTTGGAACCGCCCACTAGAAGACTAGATGGATTTCGCGTCCAGGAGAAAGCAGAGCACGTCTGCTAGTAGAAGCTAACTGTTAGCGTCTCTGCTAGTAGAAGCTAACTGTTAGCGACTCTACTAGTAGATGCTAACTGTTAGCGACTCTGCTAGTAGATGCTAACTGTTAGCGACTCTGCTAGTAGATGCTAACTGTTAGCGACTCTGCTTGTAGAGGCTAACTGTTAGCGACTCTACTAGTAGATGCTAACTGTTAGCGACTCTGCTTGTAGAGGCTAACTGTTAGCGACTCTGCTAGTAGAAGCTAACTGTTAGCGACTCTACTAGTAGATGCTAACTGTTAGCGACTCTGCTAGTAGATGCTAACTGTTAGCGACTCTACTAGTAGATGCTAACTGTTAGCGACTCTGCTTGTAGAGGCTAACTGTTAGCGACTCTGCTAGTAGAAGCTAACTGTTAGCGACTCTACTAGTAGATGCTAACTGTTAGCGTCTCTGCTAGTAGAAGCTAACTGTTAGCGACTCTACTAGTAGATGCTAACTGTTAGCGACTCTGCTAGTAGATGCTAACTGTTAGCGACTCTGCTAGTAGAGGCTAACTGTTAGCGACTCTGCTAGTAGAGGCTAACTGTTAGCGACTCTGCTTGTAGAGGCTAACTGTTAGCGACTCTGCTTGTAGAGGCTAACTGTTAGCGACTCTGCTTGTAGAGGCTAACTGTTAGCGACTCTGCTTGTAGAGGCTAACTGTTAGCGACTCTGCTTGTAGAGGCTAACTGTTAGCGACTCTGCTTGTAGAGGCTAACTGTTAGCGACTCTGCTTGTAGAGGCTAACTGTTAGCGACTCTGCTAGTAGAGGCTAACTGTTAGCGACTCTGCTAGTAGAGGCTAACTGTTAGCGACTCTGCTAGTAGAGGCTAACTGTTAGCGACTCTGCTTGTAGAGGCTAACTGTTAGCGACTCTGCTTGTAGAGGCTAACTGTTAGCGACTCTGCTAGTAGAGGCTAACTGTTAGCGACTCTGCTAGTAGAGGCTAACTGTTAGCGACTCTGCTTGTAGAGGCTAACTGTTAGCGACTCTGCTTGTAGAGGCTAACTGTTAGCGACTCTGCTTGTAGAGGCTAACTGTTAGCGACTCTGCTTGTAGAGGCTAACTGTTAGCGACTCTGCTAGTAGAGGCTAACTGTTAGCGACTCTGCTAGTAGAGGCTAACTGTTAGCGACTCTGCTTGTAGAGGCTAACTGTTAGCGACTCTGCTTGTAGAGGCTAACTGTTAGCGACTCTGCTTGTAGAGGCTAACTGTTAGCGACTCTGCTTGTAGAGGCTAACTGTTAGCGACTCTGCTTGTAGAGGCTAACTGTTAGCGACTCTGCTTGTAGAGGCTAACTGTTAGCGACTCTGCTTGTAGAGAGGCTAACTGTTAGCGACTCTGCTTGTAGAGGCTAACTGTTAGCGACTCTGCTAGTAGAGGCTAACTGTTAGCGACTCTGCTAGTAGAGGCTAACTGTTAGCGACTCTGCTAGTAGAGGCTAACTGTTAGCGACTCTGCTAGTAGAGGCCAACTGTTAGCGACTCTGCTAGTAGAGGCCAACTGTTAGCGACTCTGCTAGTAGAAGCTAACTGTTAGCGTCTCTGCTAGTAGAAGCTAACTGTTAGCGACTCTACTAGTAGATGCTAACTGTTAGCGACTCTGCTTGTAGAGGCTAACTGTTAGCGACTCTGCTTGTAGAGTCGCTAACTGTTAGCGACTCTGCTTGTAGAGGCTAACTGTTAGCGACTCTGCTTGTAGAGGCTAACTGTTAGCGACTCTGCTTGTAGAGGCTAACTGTTAGCGACTCTGCTTGTAGAGGCTAACTGTTAGCGACTCTGCTTGTAGAGGCTAACTGTTAGCGACTCTGCTTGTAGAGGCCAACTGTTAGCGACTCTGCTTGTAGAGGCCAACTGTTAGCGACTCTGCTAGTAGAGGCCAACTGTTAGCGACTCTGCTAGTAGAGGCCAACTGTTAGCGACTCTGCTAGTAGAGGCCAACTGTTAGCGACTCTGCTAGTAGAGGCTAACTGTTAGCGACTCTGCTAGTAGAGGCCAACTGTTAGCGACTCTGCTTGTAGAGGCCAACTGTTAGCGACTCTGCTAGTAGAGGCCAACTGTTAGCGACTCTGCTAGTAGAGGCCAACTGTTAGCGACTCTGCTTGTAGAGGCCAACTGTTAGCGACTCTGCTTGTAGAGGCCAACTGTTAGCGACTCTGCTTGTAGAGGCCAACTGTTAGCGACTCTGCTTGTAGAGGCCAACTGTTAGCGACTCTGCTAGTAGAGGCCAACTGTTAGCGACTCTGCTAGTAGAGGCCAACTGTTAGCGACTCTGCTAGTAGAGGCCAACTGTTAGCGACTCTGCTAGTAGAGGCCAACTGTTAGCGACTCTGCTAGTAGAGGCCAACTGTTAGCGACTCTGCTAGTAGAGGCCAACTGTTAGCGACTCTGCTAGTAGAGGCCAACTGTTAGCGACTCTGCTAGTAGAGGCCAACTGTTAGCGACTCTGCTAGTAGAGGCCAACTGTTAGCGACTCTGCTAGTAGAGGCCAACTGTTAGCGACTCTGCTTGTAGAGGCCAACTGTTAGCGACTCTGCTTGTAGATGCGAGAGTCGAGACGTTTGCATATTATGAATACTGAGTTAGACTGGCCGTCCTGTCGCCCCCCCACCACCACCCACTCCTGACAAACTTCAACCTCCTGAAGCAAGACAGAATTTTATTCACAGAAACAACTCAGGGCATTTATTCAAGCTAGATACCACAGCAGATTTATTAAAGAAGAGTGGATGAGACCTTTAGAGCATTCAGCTCCGTGAAAACATCCATGAATAATTTGTAGTGCCGTTCCAGTAAGGCGTGGGTTAACAGGCGGGGGTACACTGCTGTCTTTAGATGAACCTCATCCAGCACCTCTGGTTCTGGTCCAGATGCTGAAGCACCTCTTGTCATGTAATGTGTCATGTTTTAATGTTTAAACCCGTTCTGATGGTCCCAGCTGATAGACGAGCAGATCCTCTGTGTCCACGGCGGTCTTTCACCGGACATCAAGACTCTGGACCAGATCCGAACCATCGAACGCAACCAGGAGATTCCCCACAAAGGAGCGTTCTGTGACCTGGTCTGGTCCGACCCCGAGGACGTGGACACCTGGGCCATCAGTCCGCGCGGCGCCGGCTGGCTCTTCGGCTCCAAGGTCACCAACGAGGTACGCCCAGAACCGCTCCCTGACACCAGAACCCGGCGCTGTCGGAGCGACTGAACGCCTTTTCCTCTCTTCCAGTTCGTCCACATCAACAGCCTGAAGCTGATCTGCCGCGCCCACCAGCTGGTCCACGAGGGCTACAAGTTCATGTTCGACGAGAAGCTGGTGACGGTGTGGTCGGCTCCCAACTACTGCTACCGCTGCGGGAACATCGCCTCCATCATGGTCTTCAAGGACGTCGGCAGGAGGGAACCCAAGCTGTTCCGCGCCGTGCCGGACTCCGAGCGCGTCATTCCTCCGCGGACGACCACGCCTTACTTTCTGTAAGGGGCGGAGCCTGGAGAAAAAAACGATCCGGCATTCGGAAGGCTCCACGACCCTGAACGTGAAGCAGCAGGTTGAACCATGAGTTAGCGCCATAATTTCCCAGCTGCCAGTGAACGCCTCTGAGCCCATCCTGCTACATTCTGCCTTAAACCATTTTTAACTTTTCTTTCTTTAATTTATTCATCTTAAAACATCATGCAGACACTTGTTTGATGTTCCCAGACTGGTGTTGGACTCTCCTGTGTGTGTCTGAACTGGGATGAACTGGACGCTCCTGACCACAAACACGGACCTTCGTCAGTAGTGATCAGCTGCTCCTGGCTTCTGCTATGTTACAGACCATAATAAGTTTTCCAGGGCCTGATCTACGGATGGAGCTAAACTGGGCGGTGTGTCCCTGATTATCCATGTGGCATTATGTCCGTGCCAATGTTTACTCTGCTCTGCAGCTGGAGTCAGTCTTGTAATATGAATAAAAATGTATTCACGTTTCTGACTAGTTCATGTAACGATGATGATGATGATCGGAAGTCTTGTTTTCATCCAGCACATTTTATTCTGAAGGTTTGACAAGAATCATCTGTGGTTATTGTTATAGCTTATAAAAGCTTTACATTTAAAATGTATATCAGTCAATTTTCTTTATAGTTTTATGGATTTTAAGGAAAAAACTTAGAGATTTTAACAACAAAGGAAGATGATGCTGACTCTAGTTGCTATAGTGATTCCCACTATTTCTAGGGAAAAGGGAAATGAGAATCAGTCCAGGCCCTCTTGGTCATTGGACAGAAAGCTACGTGTTTTGTTTTTGTTTTTTTAGCAGTCTGAGACAAAAGATCCATGTTTGGATGGAGAAACTGGAGATGAAGGAAGACGGGATCAGAATCCAGAGAGACGACGTCACCGGGCTGAATAATCTGGGAAAATGAAAGGGATCCGAACGGGAATTCAGTCGGATAAAGTCCAACTTTCTGTGAGACGTTTCAGCTTTGAGTGAAGGCTGAGATCTGGAGGTCCAACTAGGACCGGTTCTGTTCACCTCCAACCATCGGGTCTGGACCTGCTCATCCTTTTAGGGGACTGGAGGGAGAACATGTAGAAAGATCCCGGGCCAGGATTAGAACCCGGGACCTTCATGCTCCAATGCAACAGGGACTACTCACTGGGCCGCACCATATGTTCACTGGTTTCACCAAAATCCCATCGTAGCTAATGGTTTATATATATATATATATATATATTATTTTAGTTGACTAATATCTGAATTAATTTCACACCATTTCCAATCTAGTTGCATATTTTTTAGAGGTTTTTTGAGATTTCTTCAAAGCTGTTGGGAGAGACAAAAATATTAATTCACAGTCTGGAAAATGAAAATACAGATTTAGTTTTCAGTTCTTAGTTTTTGAATAAACAGACAAAGGAAAATCTATGGAAGTCCATTTAAATATTTAAAAAAAAAGGTTTTCTAGAACAATAACTTTATGGTTTATTAATGAGCGCTGAAAATCAAAGAGTGCTTTTTGCTCTTTAAATGATTGACACGGTGAGGAGGTTCTTCAGGCTCCAGATCAGACCCGGTTCCGGTTCTGGACGTTTTAACTGGGTTTTATGTGATGGAGGTTATTTAGCCCCGTTCCTCACACATTAGTTTGTTTCTGCGGTTCAGCTGGAAGATTCTGATTCTGACCCAGAATCAGCAGCGGGTCTAAATGAAGGTTTCTCTTTTTCAACTGAATTATTAAGGTAAATAAGTGTTTGATGACGTTCTATCTTTGTGTGTGTGTGTGAGGGCGGAGGCTCTTATTGTGAAGGGTTTGACCCGGAAGCAGCTAGCAGCGGAGCCGCAGAGCAGCGGCTGTCCTCCGGATTCCTCCCCCGCTCTCGGAGCCTCTCTCTCGGTCGTTGACGGACAGCTGCCGGCGGTCCGGCCGTTCTTCGACCCACTGGGATGTTAGTGAGTCCGGGCTTCTCACACGGAGCTGCTCGGGGCTTTTCAGCAGAGATCCGAGAGAAGGAGCATCTCCGCGGTTCTTCACCACCACCACCATCCTCCTCATCATCATCATCTTCGGCTGCAGAGGTGAGAAGCAACCCGGCTGAGAGCTGCTGCTGCTGCTCGGTGTCCTCCAGATGTTCTCCAGCTGTTGATCCATTCATTCATTCATTCATCCATCCATTCATTCATCCATTCATTCATTCATCCATTCATTCATTCATTCATTCATTCAGCTGCAGTCTGACTCACCACCAGCATCCAGCTTCATTCCCACCAACATCTGCATTGATCTCCTCTACATCCCACATCTGGAATCATCTGCATCCCGCTCAATGCTGCAGATATTTTCTGACTTTAATCTTCATCACTGATCCAACAGCCTGGAGAAATTAATCTGGCTGAGAATTAGACTCCATCAGTGGAACTAACTTTTATATTTCCCCCCCAGAAATGATTTAAATAATAAAAAAAATAAAGAACATTTGGTAACAAATAAGAAAACTGGAAATCTTCCTTTGATGCATGATGCCGAGTAGAACGTTAAAATCATACACAATCTAAACATTTTAACATCTTTCTAAAAAAAAAAGGTTTTTAAAAATTAAAGTTTAATGGAAAAAAATCCAGCTTTGTTTTAATAAGTTAATAATGAGCTCAGATTTGATTTAGATAAATAACTGTATCTTAGAGCACGGACACATCCAAGGTGGTCCTGATGAACAGATTAAAGGTTTCGTTCATCTGTGTTTTAATGAATCTGTTTTCACTCTAGATTCATTCAGATGTTTGAATGTTTGTTTCTTTTTACTCCGTTTATTTCACTTCAATTAAATTCATTAACAGTTTATGGATGTTGAAGGAAGGATGGATGTTGTTGTAACTCATTCTTCAGACAGATGTTCTGTGAAGGATCTCCTGTATCTGCCTGTGTTGCAGCGAATGTACATAGGCCTCTGACTGATGACCGCCTGTTGTTGACTTACTGTGTTGGAATCGTCCGTTGTGCTTTTCATACTTTGTGGAAGAAAAAGAATAAGAATTGCTGCATAATTCTTATCCGTGTTTTCAGTGTTGCGTTCAGCATTGGTGTGTTTTATATGGGGTGCCGTCTGGGACATTATTGAGAATCACCTTACATATACACATATGAAATTAAACTCTTCTACATACTATACTGAAAACCTTGCACAAAGACTACTGAAAAGCTTGCATATAAACTACTGAGAAGATATAGGCTACCTTTCATACACACTAGTGAAAACCTTTCACAGAAACTAGTGAAAACCTTTCATAGACACTAGTGAAAACCTTTCACAGAAACTAGTGAAAACCTTTCATACACACTAGTGAAAACCTTTCACAGAAACTAGTGAAAACCTTTCATAGACACTAGTGAAAACCTTTCATACACACTAGTGAAAACCTTTCATACAGACTAGTGAAAGGAAACCTTTCATACAGACTAGTGAAAACCTTTCATAGAAACTAGTAAAAACCTTTCATACAGACTAGTGAAAACCTTTCATAGAAACTAGTAAAAACCTTTCATACACACTAGTGAAAACCTTTCATACAGACTAGTGAAAGGAAACCTTTCATACACACTAGTGAAAACCTTTCATACAGACTAGTGAAAACCTTTCATACAGACTAGTGAAAACCTTTCATACAGACTAGTGAAAGGAAACCTTTCATACACACTAGTGAAAACCTTTCATACACACTAGTGAAAACCTTTCATACACACTAGTGAAAACCTTTCATACAGACTAGTGAAAGGAAACCTTTCATACACACTAGTGAAAACCTTTCATACAGACTAGTGAAAGGAAACCTTTCATACACACTAGTGAAAACCTTTCATACACACTAGTGAAAACCTTTCATACAGACTAGTGAAAACCTTTCATAGAAACTAGTAAAAACCTTTCATACAGACTAGTGAAAACCTTTCATAGAAACTAGTAAAAACCTTTCATACACACTAGTGAAAACCTTTCATACAGACTAGTGAAAACCTTTCATACAGACTAGTGAAAACCTTTCATACAGACTAGTGAAAGGAAACCTTTCATACACACTAGTGAAAACCTTTCATACACACTAGTGAAAACCTTTCATACAGACTAGTGAAAGGAAACCTTTCATACACACTAGTGAAAACCTTTCATACACACTAGTGAAAACCTTTCATACACACTAGTGAAAACCTTTCATACACACTAGTGAAAACCTTTCATACAGACTAGTGAAAGGAAACCTTTCATACACACTAGTGAAAACCTTTCATACAGACTAGTGAAAGGAAACCTTTCATACACACTAGTGAAAGGAAACCTTTCATACACACTAGTGAAAACCTTTCATACACACTAGTGAAAACCTTTCATACAGACTAGTGAAAACCTTTCATAGAAACTAGTAAAAACCTTTCATACATACTAGTGAAAACTAGTGAAAACCTTTTATACAAAGTAGTGAAAACTAGTATGTATGAAAGGTTTTCACTAATAAGTATGAGAGGTTTTAACCAGGTTGTATGACATGTTTTCACTAGTTTGTATTAAAAGGTTTTCACTAGTTTTCACTAGTATGTATAAAAGGTTAATCTTTTCTCCAGGTTGTATGAGAGCTTTTCACTTCTTTGTATAAAAGGTTTTCACTAGTTTTCACTAGTATGTATAAAAGGTTAATCTTTTCTCCAGGTTGTATGAGAGCTTTTCACTACTTTGTATGAAAGATTTTCACTTGGTTGTATGAAAGGTTTTCACTAGTTTTCATTAGTATGAATGAAAGGTTTTCACTAGTTTTCATTAGTATGAATGAAAGGTTTTCACTAGTTTTCATTAGTATGAATGAAAGGTTTTCACTAGTTTTCATTAGTATGAATGAAAGGTTTTCACTAGTTTTCATTAGTATGTATGAAAGGTTTTCACTAGGTTGTATGAGAGTTTTTCACTACTTTGTATTAAAAGGTTTTCACTAGTATGTATAAAAGGTTAATCTTTTCTTTAGGTTGTATAAAAGGTTTTCACTAGTTTTCATTAGTATGAATGAAAGGTTTTCACTAGTTTTCACTAGTATGTATGAAAGGTTTTCACTAGGTTGTATGAGAGTTTTTCCACTACTTTGTATTAAAAGGTTTTCACTAGTATGTATAAAAGGTTAATCTTTTCTTTAGGTTGTATGAAAGGTTTTCACTACTTTGTATGAAAGGTTTTCACTAGTTTGTTTGAAAGGTTTTCACTACTTTGTATGAAAGGTTTTCACTAGTTTGTATGAAAGGTTTTCACTTGGTTGTATGAAAGATTTTCACTTGGTTGTATGAAAGGTTTTCACTACTTTGTATGAAAGGTTTTCACTACTTTGTATGAAAGGTTTTCACTAGTGTGTATGAAAGGTTTTCACTAGTTTCTGTGAAAGGTTTTCACTTGGTTGTATGAGAGGTAGCCTATATCTTCTCAGTAGTTTATATGCAAACTTTTCAGTAGTCTTTGTGCAAGGTTTTCAGTATAGTATGTGGAAGAGTTTAATTTCATATGTGAATATGTAAGTTGATTCTGAATAATGTCCCAGATGGCACCCCATAGTTTTCAGAGTTGCTTTCCCTTTTTCCTTGTTTTCGGCGTTGCTCTCACCGTTGCTTTGTGTTCTGCCTTCACTGTTTCCGTGGTTCTGCTGGTTTAACTGGACAGCTGTGGTGGTTCTGCTGGTGTTATCTCTGGGTTCCCCAACATAAATGCTGTAATCAGGATTCCTCGATGCTAGCTGGTCAGACATCGTCATGGTGACTAAAACTTGCCGCTTTTATTGATAGATTTCTCTATGATGAGAAACATGATCTTTAACAATATGATCCATGCAGTATCATAGACACTGATCCACATCTGACAGTAGCACATAATATGATGTATGTATGATCATATGTTTGGTCCATCCTATCAAAGTAAAATATGTATTTACTGTACTATACATTATCTCACAGCCATTACCGTATATAATGTGATACACAATATATGGTAGCATGTTATGATGCATCACAGCCTCAGATACGTGTTATGTCATAACTCGTGTACCATACACCTGGTAGCATAGCTAAAAATACCTTATAGTTTGTGTATTGACGTACAACATGATAGATTGTGTAGCATACAGTATAATTTATGATGCGTTGTTCTACAGTGAAAAATATGGCATCTGTTATGTTGCAGCATTTTCCCAGAGTAAAATATGATAGACGTTCTAGTGAAGAGGGGGCGGAGTTTCTGGTAGAAAGTTGGTTCCAGTAACGGGGGAACATGGAGAACCCAAACTGGTGATGAGGGTTGAACTGGGAACATCCATCTGATACCATCTGGATAAACTTCACACCTTCAGGGAAGTTCCTCTCTTCTTCTGAGGGAAGAACTTTATCGTTATAGTGCAAATTTCAATCATTCGTAATTATTTAGGTCATTTAAGGGGCTTTACATTATTATGGGATGAAGTAAAAACAGCAATAAAACATCAAACAGACACAAAACATGATACATTAAAGCATTAATCAAAGGCAGCTCTAAACTGATCCGTTTTTAGTTGTGATTTAAAAGAACTCAGTGTTTCAGCAGCTTTGCAGTTTTCTGGAAATTTGTTCCAGATTAGAGGAGCATAGAAACTGAAAGCTGCTTCTCCATGTTTGGTTCTGATTCTAGGGATGTTGAGTCGACTGGAATTAGAGGACCTGATTGGTCTGGGGGGGTTGCTATAGTAACAGTAGATCTTCAACATACTTTGGTGCTAAGCCATGTAATGATTTATAAACTAGTAGACGTATTTAGAAGTCTATTCTCTGAGCTACAGGGAGCCAGTGTAAGGACTTTAGAACTGGGGTGATGTGCTCTACTTTCCTGGTTCTAGTGAGGAACACGAGCAGCAGCGTTCTGGATCAGCTGCAGCTGTCTGATTGACTTTTTAGGATGACCTGTGAAGACGCTGTTGCAGTAATCAATCCGACTAAAGATAAACGCATGGATGAGTTTTTCTAGGTCCTGTTGTGACATCAGTCCTTTAATCCTAGAAATGTTCTTCAGGTGATAGAAGGCTGACCTTGTTATTGACCTTTATGTGACCCTGGAGGTTCAGGTCTGAGTCCATTACTACACCTAGGTTACGAACCTGATCAGTAGTTTCTAGCTGGATTAACTGAAGCTGTGTGCTGACTGTTGATCGTTCCTCTTTAGGTCCAAAAATAATCACTTCAGTTTTGTTTCTGTTCAGCTGGAGAAAGTTCTGGCACATCCATCCATTTATTTGCTCGATGCATTTACTTGGATTACTTGGTTTGGATGGGTTCAAAGTCCCCTGGTGACATCGTAATGTAGAGCTGAGTATCATCACATAGTTATGGTAGCTAATCTTATTGGTTGCTATAATCTGGGCTAGTGGGAGCATGTAGGTATTAAATAAGAGGGGCCCCAGGATGGAGCCCTGGGGCACCCCACATGTGATTTCTGTTCGTTCTGATGAAAAGTTTCCTATTGAAACAAATAAGTCCCTGTTCTTTAGGTAAGACTCAAACCAGCCAAGTCCTGTACCAGAGAGTCCGACCCAGCTCTCCAGTCGTACCAATAATATATCATGATCAACACTGAGGTCCAACAGAACCAGCACTGTGGTTCTAACACAGTCTGTATTTATGCAGATGTCATTGAAAACTTTGACTAGGACAGTCTCAGTGCTGTGGTTACCATGGAAACCAGACTGAAAAACATCAAAACAGTTCGTCGTTGGGGGGCTGTGTACTGGGACTGAGGGTAGTTATTGTCAGACGGTGGAAGCAGAACTTTGAGAATCTCTGTAATCCCGTCTCCTCTGAAACAGTCAGCCAGAGTCTGAGGTCCTGGGCGAAGGCAGAGGTGGCTGGTTCCCAGTGGCAAGGCACCAGGAGCGGATGGGAGTCGTCCCACCATGTTGGAGGCTCTAGACTCTGGAAGAACAGCAGGACAGGAAGACCAGGGGGGTCGTCTCGATGTCTGAAGACGGGGGTCCGTTAGACGGCTTATGGCAGCCATGATGTGGGCGTGGCCTACTGGTTTACTGGGGTGTTTCTCAATCCCAAGGAATCTCGCCTTGATGCCTTGGTCCCGCCCCGGTTGCCTAGGAGACACATCATCAGGGACCGCCAAGGCGTGCTCCAATGTTCATGTGCTACCGAGGCGTCTGTCCTCCGTCTGTCTGCCGTTTAGCTAACTGACCGAGGATACATGGGAGGTTCCTTGATGCCTTCCCTCGGTCAAAGATTTCCCAGAATGCATCGCGGTATTTAGCAACTTCGGGAGCGAATTTTCAAGTTAAATGTAAGTCAAGTAAGTGTAGCTATCGGAAAATGTTTTTTAGATCCAAAGCAGTTATCTTTGGTTGGTTAGTTGTTTAGTAGTTGCAGCTTCGGTTGCTAGCAGGTACTAACTCGCTCTCACATTTGATTTAACCAATATATACACAATTAAAAAAGTCAAACTCTCGTTATACATCGATATTGAAACTTATACCTGGTTTACTGGTTTACTGGTCTGGCTGAGAGCTGGGCCTGTGGACAATAAAAACCTTTTTCTGTATTGAATGTTTTTTCATAATTATCTCTCAAGTCTGGTTTTAAGATGGTATCTGTTTCAATGCAAACTGAAAAAAACTATTAAAATAAGTCATTATTTAAAATAAAAATGGTCATAAACTAAAACACTGAATTCCCCTTCAGAACTGGAGGACTGTATGGAATAATAATGACACATACTGGTTTACAAATCCCAGTATCGCTACTGTTAAAAAGTGCAAATATATCCGAGTAAAACCATAAAATAACCCGAATGAAGTTCTTAAATCTGACTGCTCCCTGTTGGGACACATGGATCGTCTCTTATTGAACTTTAGATCTATTCTTTATCATCATTACTGGCAGTTTTCTGTTTCCCAATAAATTATTCAATAGTCTTTTTGAAGAGGCCTGTTTAGTCTCTTCTGTGGTTATGAAATATAGATCATGACTAAAAGAATGAGACACCAGATACAAGTGATGGGTGGGTGTGATGACCAATCAGATTCAGGTTGTCATGGTGATCATTCAGTCTGGTATCCTAACTAACAACATGATGATGAAACCTCAGGTTCCTGCTGGAGGTTTTTCTTCCTGTTAAAATAAGAGTTTCCTCTCCACTGTCGCCGCGTTCTTCCATCAGGAGAGACTGCAGCTAATAAAACTTTCTTTGCTTATTTTTAGTCTAATTCATTTGGTCATTTGTTATTCTGGAAACCCTACAAAGTTAGAAATCCCCAGTAGTTTAGAAGCAGATGGATGTTTTAATGAGTGCAGCCCTGCTGGTTCCGGATGAGTCCGCCTGGATGTGGATCTGATCCGGCCTCTTTAGTGGAACATCAGAACCGTCCCGGTTCACGCGTGAGCCCGGATCATCAGACGTCTCAGTCCTCCTTCACGATTTTAACGATCTGACCCGACAGCCAGCGCTGCTTGACCTGATTACACCGAATCTGGGACGGCTCAGGTCAGCCTAAAAACGGGAACCACGTGACGGGAGAGTTTCTGCACATCTAAGTAGGACACCTGTAGACGCGTTCACCGATCTACCAGCAGCTCTGAGGGAAACGTCTGACCTGGTTGCTCTTCCTCGTCTTCATATCCGCTCTATGAGACGGTCAGGTCGGTGTTTACAGAGGTGGGAGATACAGTCAGGTTAGAGGAAGGCTTTTAGGAATGATGAGAGAGAGAGAGAAAAAATCGAATTATTAGAATATTAAGAAATTAATCAATTATGAAAATCAGTAGAAATACATTTAAAATATGAAATTATGAATAACAATCCATGTGAAGGCAATAAAATATACACAAATACATACAAAAGAAGATATGATGGATAATAAATAAACAGTCAAATCTATAAAAAATAAATTAACATTCAGGATAAATAAATCAAACAAAAATAAAAACAGTTAAATAATAAAATATGTAAAATAAAAGCGACAATATGGATATCATTTTGGTTTGGTTCGAGTAAATCAACGGTGTGATCTGTCAGAGGCTGGATCAATATCTGGAGTCTCATTTATAAAACGTTGTGCAGAATCTTTACTGGAACCGTACTTCAGCCCAGCAAAAAAAAGTTTACGTACGCAAAGACATTTTCCAATTTATCAAACTTTGAGTTTCCACAGCTGCACGTCATTTCTGCTTTATAGATCCAACTGTCCCTAGAAATGTTCTCAGGTGGTTCTGGATCAGATCCGCCTCCTACACACCCGCTTTCTGCCATAAACGGTCGATGCAAAGTGCCCGGTGAATATCCTGCATCGACTGAAGCCGGCTGATACGGGGCGGTTCATGGATAACCATGGCAACCGAGAGATGAAGAAAACAAAGTGGAGGAAAACCGTATTATTTCAGTCAATCATCGTTTATCTATATAGAGCTTTAATCAGCCGATAGGCGACCAGAGTGCTTCACATTAAAAGACAAAAATATAGTTAGAAATAAGAAAACGTTTAACAAGACAACAAGAATTAAAGATTAAAATAAAAGCAGCAGCACAAGTGATAAAACAAATAAGAACAATAAATATAAAGGTTGATATTCATAGATGGGGTGGCTGACTGTAGGTTGTGTGTTCCTGTGTGAAGCTCTACTAAATCCTCCATGTTTCGTCTCCTCTGCTGCTCTACCTGGTTCCTCTGTGTCCAGAATGTGCGTAAGCAGCAACAGCCTTAGTGTGATTAAAGCTGCGCACATTTTTCCGCCATGTTTTTCTTTCTTTCTGTGAATCCCAAAGTTTGCGTAGAAAGTGACGTATGCGGTTATCCGACCTGTTTTGTGCGTGAGCGGCTCCTTCCCTAACCGGGACTCTCATCTGCTGCTTCTGTTGCTTTTATTATGTTTAACGTCATCATAAAGCTCTATCAGCTGTTTTGATTTATTCCTTCTGCTCAGCATCCATTCATTCATTTTATTTACTGTATATAGCGCCGACTCACAATACAAGTCATCTCAAGGCACTTTACAGGTTAATTAAATTCAGTCATCAGGTTAAACGTTTTTTTTTCTCTATTAGACTTTGATGTCACGTTTAACTTGAACCATGAATGATTTCAGGTGTTGTTTTTGTCGTCAGGTGTGAAAGGTCAGTGTCATGACTGGAGCTGAGACCGAGGATGATATTCCTCTAGGAGAACGAAAGACCGTCACCGACTTCTGCTACCTGCTGGATAAATCCAAGCAGCTCTTCAATGGGCTGAGGTACGTTCCCTCCATCCCAGCATCCTCGCCTCCTGATTGGCCCTCCATAACCGCATCCTCGCCTCCTGATTGGCTCCTCGCTGAGCCTGCAGGAGCGTCCGTTTCATGTCCGACCGCACGCTGTCCTTCAGGACGCTGCTGTCCTCAGATTTAGACCAAGACACAAAATCATTATTCTTATTGAACTCTTTGTTTAGTTTAATTATTGTAACAAAACAAAATAAGACAAATAATTGAGTTTTAAAGCTGGACTGAATGAAATGAAAGAGCTGCTGATTCTGGTGTGTTGGAATAAATGAGCAGTTAGTCTAGAGGTTCTGTGTTGATGTTACAGCTGATCTCACAACCAGCTCAGAGAGACTCAAACACACAGATGGGCCGTATGGAGCGGCGCCACTCTTCCTGCTGAGCTGGGATCTGCCAACAGGACGACACGGAGCCAAAATGGCCGACTCAGACGAGCTCCCGTTGATCCGGAGACTCAGGAGCCGGACGGCTTCAGAACATCTGGTTATAAATGAGCAGAGATTTATTTATAGGAAGGTTATTTTTTTGCAAACTGCTGCTGCGCATCAAACTGGGAAGGGTCAAAGGTCATCTGAAGTCCATCGTCCTGCAGAGAGGAGAACATCTCAGACGTCCCAGCAGGTACAGCCCAAGGTCAGAGCGGGAAGCTCAAAGAAATGACCAGGAACCCCAGAGCTCCATCAGAGACCCTAACAGGCCTCAGTTATAAGGTTAAAGGTCATGACCCTGAACCACCATGACTGCTTGGAGGGGTTGAGGGAGAAACAAGATGGCGGCAGGACTGAAGTTAGCTGCATGTGGATGAAGGACAAGACTTCTGGAACAATGATGGACAGAACCATGATGGAGGAAACCAACCAAGCACGGTGGTGGAGGGATGATACTGTGGGCTTGTTTTATAGCCACCGTACACAAACCAAGTGGACCATGAACCCATGAAGCTTGGTCCAAACTGGAACAGAACCAGGAGCCCAAACGCAGCAGCAGATGTAGAACAGAACAGCTGAGAGAGAAGAACCGACGAGCTGCAGTGGCCTAGTCAAAGTCCAGACTTCCACCCTCAGAGAGCTGAGCAGAAACCTCTGCTGACCTTCATCTGTTGGTTCTGGACTGAGTTCAGGAGGTTCTGAGTCAGAGATGCTGCTGATCAGAACCAGAACATCAGCTGTAGATGTTCCGGTTCTACTGAAATATTCTTTGTCCCCATTCTGATGTCTGCCTCCTCTTCCTCCCTGCTGCAGAGATCTTCCTCAGTATGGACACAAGCAGTGGCAGTCGTACTTTGGGAGGACCTTCGACATCTACACCAAGCTGTGGAAGTTCCAGCAGCAGCACAGGTGATTCCCGCCACGTCCCTCAGCTTGTTCCCCCCAGGGAGGGTTGGGTCTGCAGGTCCTGAAATATCCCATCTTCATGCATTAAATGCAACAAACCTGAAAACTAGTTGGTAGACAGACATTATTTCAGATTCAAAAAGGTCCACAAAAGTAGTTTTTAGGTTATATATATATATATATATATATATATATGTAAAAATATATATTTTATATATATACATATTTTTTTAATATGTTGTTTTATATGTTTTTTGGGATGTAGCCCCTCCCACCTCCTCACCTTCAGCCTGTCGCCATCCAGGTTCTCAGGTTGTGTTTTCTTTATTTCCTGACAGGCAGGTTCTGGATACGCGCTACGGCTTGAAGAGATGGCAGATCGGGGAGGTCGCGTCCAAGATCGGACAACTTTACTACCACTATTAGTAAGTCTGAAGATCCGTTTCAGTCCCAACCACGAAAGCTTCAGGACAAAATGGGAATGTGGTGATGAGGATAAAACTGCTGTAGTTTGGGAGAATCCATGATGAGGAGCCACCTGATCAGCTGCTTCACAGCGCCCCCTAAGGCCGGGGAAGTGCGCAGCAGCAGCAGCAGCAGCAGCAGCAGCAGCAGCAGCAGCAGCGTAGTTCTTCCCCCAGATGAAGCTGTAAAGCTGGATGTGTTCAGACCAGAGGAGAGTAGAGCTCCCAAACACTGTAAGAGTAAAACAATGGGTTTGATTTAAAGGATAAAGTACTAACGCCTCATCTAATACGTAGAAATGATGTAATCAGACTGACACAAATAGAAAGTTATGTGCAAACTCTGGTATTTAAAAGACTAAAGTAATACAAATAAATTCATAATTACAAAATAACAAAGAGAAACACTTTTCTAAACATTTCTTTTCAATTAAAAATGTTTGAAACTTACAGCAGTTAATGTGTAAAGAAAGAAAGAGAAAGAAAGAAAGAAAGAAAGAAAGAAAGAATACTTTATTAATTGCACAAGGGGAAGTTACATTTCCAGTACATCCCGTTTAAGGACCTGTACAAACAACACGGAGCGTCCTTCTACATAAACATCCAGGGAGGTTTGAGACGTCTGGCCTTCTAAGGACATCATGAGGAGCCAGATTCAGATGACAGCAATTGTTTTGGCTCAGGCGGGAGCTTGTTGCGTCGGCCTTAAAGTCGTTCAGTGGTCTCCATGGCGACTCCCAACAGCCGAATCGGGGGTCATTTTCCACCGAGCCGACTGAGAACTTCACTGAGTTGTTTCAGCACCGCGGACGAGTCCCTAATCCGCAGCTAGCTTGTTGTTTAGAGCATCTAGCTTAGGATTCTGCTGGTATAACGCATCAGTCTGAGTGTTAACCGCAACACATCCCTTCGTAGAGCTCACACAGCTCGCCAATTGCTGCTGACAGCTTTTGAAACTTGCGATACATCAGGAATCCATCCATACCAAACAGCAGAAGTCCGGATATCATCAATTCAATTATATGAATATCTTCAACGTCCTCCACGGAAAGCAGCGACAGACACATGATCTTCCACCTCCTCCAGGAATCCATCACGTATCCATCAGGACGCCACGGTTCTCCCTTAGCCGTTCTAAAAAAAAGGAAACAATTGCATTAAGAGACCAGCTGATCAGATTTCTGGTTGAGCTTCTGGAGGGAAACGTAGAGAGAGGCTCCAGATAGGCTGACAAGATAAGAGCAGAATGAGAGACGAGGGAGGTAAACGAAGAAGCATCCATCCTCGCCGAGAGCAGGAAGTGTAAAAAATTATATCTATATATATATATATATATATATATATACTGTATGTGAGAACAGGGTAAAGTACTTCCATTTAGCGTATGTTGACTATTATCTCCAAATGGCTCAGCAGACAGAAGGATAGCATCAGAACAACAAAGCTTGTGTAGAAACGAGAGGTCTCACTTCAACATAATCTTCATGCATTTTTGGCATTTAAAATGTTTTTTCTTCATTCACTAAAAGAACTCAATTTTCCAGAAATATTACTGAATGACTTTAAAGTAAAGTACTCCTAAATGTTTCTCCAAAATGTGACTGAGGTAAATGTAACTAGTTACTATTCTCCTCTGGTTGAGAGCGTTCAGCTAAACAAGCAGATCAATAAGAGCCTCATTTAGCCTGAGAACTTCTGCAGCTTTATGTTTAATAGAAGCGATTTATTTCATTATCTCCAGGCTTCCTGAAGGACGTCTCAGATCTCTTCTTTGGCTGTTTGTTGCTTTTTTTTTTGTTGCATTATGAAACCAGCTCATCTCAGGGCTTCATTAGTGCTGAGTCAGCAGGTTTGAGTCGCAGCCAATCAGCTCCTGCAACACTGGGGGAAACGTGGGCCCAGACCATGATGGGACCACCGCCATGCTTCACATGAGGATCCAGACTCTTCTGACCTCCTGTGAACATAATGACTATAAATGGATCCAGTTCTTTGGGGGAGGTTCTGATCAGCTCTGATCTAGCAGCAGATGATGAGAAATGGTCCGGTTCTGGACCCAAACTGATAAAGCTCTGGTAGATCTTTGATCCGGACCGGTGTTGATCCATCTCTGACGTTTTGATCCTCCTCCTCCGTCTCCAGCCTCCGGACCTCAGAGACGAGTTATCTGAACGAAGCGTTTTCCTTCTACTCGGCCATCCGCCAGCGCTCCTACTACTATCAGGTCAACAAGGAGGACAGGTCAGATCTTCTCCCCTTCATGTCCACATTCTGCTGGCAGAAGGTCTCGGTTCCGACCGTCTGGACCGAACAGAACCTTGATCATCTTGTCTCCAACAGGCCCGAGCTGGTGGTGAAGAAGCTGCGCTACTACGCCCGCTACATCGTCGTGTGTTTACTCCTCAACAAGATGGACCTGGTCAAAGTTCTGGTGAAGGTCAGGATGTGGACGGTGTTTCACGTCATAGTGTGACCCAGTCTGTGGTTCCGACCGGGTTCATCCCGACCCGTCTTGTCTGTGATCTGCAGGAGTTATCTGAGGAGATCGAAGACTACACGCAGCGCTTCAACACCGAGGACCAGCTGGAGTGGAACCTGGTTCTACAGGAGGTGGCGGCTTTCATCGAGGTAACCCGACTCTGTCTGCAGAACCGGGCCTGCTGCTGGAGGCTCCGGGTCGGTTTAATCTCCACGCTTTGTTTTGTGTGAAACAGGCGGATCCGGCCGTGGTTCTGAACGATAACAACTCTGTGTTGGTCACCAGCAACAGGCTGCAGGAGGGCAGCGTTCCTCCGCTGGAGCAGGGAATGGTGGTGGGACAGCTGGTCCTCGCCGACGCCTTGATCGTTGGGAACTGCAACAACCAGGTTCTGATCCGATGATTGTTTTTGACCTGCAGCAGAGCGGTAACCAGGCCCGCTCACATCATTTCTGTCATCCGGATGAAGCTCAACTAGTTCAGCAGATCATTTTCAATCAAACTAAGAACGTCACAGCAGGAAACTGGACCTGAAACAAAAGAAGGAAAAAAATCTATTTAGATCAAAAATAAAATAAATAAATATATAAAAACCAGACAAATAACAAACTAAATAAACTAATAAAAAGATTTTAAAAATTATAATCCAAATAAATTAAAAAGAAAATAAATACATTTAAAAAAGAAACATTAAACAAATAAAGAAAATATATATATATATATATATATATATATATATATATATATATATATATATATATATATATATATATATATATATATATATATATATATATATAATAAAATGGAAATATGATAAAGAAAAATTATTTTATTTACCTCAACTTCAGCAGATAATTCTACATATGTCATTAAAACTAAGAAAACAATAACAGAAAACTACACTTAAAACAGAAGAGGGAATATTTTTTATAACAATTTAGGTGTATAATACAATTATCAATTAAATAATTAAAAAATAACTAAATATAGGCTATACAAAACAGAAAAATAACTAATGAAAAAAATACAATAAATGCAATTTAAAAAACGAAAAAATGTTCAATAAATAGAAAATAAAATGCAACACAATAAATGAAATGAAAAAAGCAAAATATAAAAAAAAGAAAATGTAACAAAATGAAATAGACAACTTTTAAACTTACTGGAATGTGTGTAAAATTGAAATGACAGCACTTTTCTTGTAAAGTGCTTTGAGATGACGTCTGTTATGAATTGGCGCTATAGAAATAAACTGAATTTAATCAAAACTAAAAGAATAATAAAATAAGTTATAATAAATTAGTACATTAAAAAACTAACATATTGCAAAATAAAATAAACAATAAAATAACGAAAGAAAACAACACATTTTCAAAATAAAAAAACATTGCTAAATAAAGACGAGGAAAAACTACATAAAAATAATGTTGAAATATACCATATAGTAAATACCTTTGGTGTGTGTTTTATTTTTTTTATGATCCAGACAATACTTTTCTTTCTGCTTTTCTACTTGTCTTTATTTGTAATAATTTTTAGTGCAACAATTTTCCTAACATTTGGTCACTAGTGGGTTCACTAACTGGGCGAGGAACACAGAACAGGATCCGGTTCTATAAAGAAGGTCCAGTTGATCTGGATGAACTGATCCTGACAGCGAGGCTGGTTAAACCGAACCACTAAACCAACCCACAGTTACTGGTTCTGGTTCTGGTTCTCACTGGTTCATCACCCTGATGAAATTATTAACATAGCAACCAGATTATTAACGTATGATTTGAACTTTCTGTCATGTATGATGTCATAACGTCTCGATCCTCACAGCTTTAAACGTTTTGGTTCTAAATGAGCGTGAGCATGATTCAGTCCAGCAGGGGGCGCTGTTATAAAATGACGCTCTCTCTTATTTTACCACAGAAACATGATTATCGTTGCTTTTCCGCTCCCAATGGGAACAAACTTCAGCCTGATTGCTCCCAGTTTTAGGAATACTAGGATGAGCTCTCACAAGGATTCATGCGCCGCCATTTTTCTCACTTCCCCAGAGCTCTGATTGGTTGAGAGGAACCCTAACCTGCTGGAATGATGGGATTGGGATATATATGGTGTTCCTGTGTATCAGAGTTTTGTTAAATAATCTGATTCACTGAACTCAAATGAAAGGCTGAGTTCATTTAAATCCGTTTAGCAGGAAGTTTTGACAGATTTTACGGCGTTCAGCCCTGTAATTATTAACGTTTGGCTGCTTCCTGCAGGTGAAGTTCAGCGAGCTGACCATCGACATGTTCCGGATGCTCCAAGCTCTGGAGAGGGAACCTGTGAACCTGGCAACTCAGACTTCCAAACAGGGAACGCTGGTGGGTCTCTGTCCGGATCTCTAATGTTTGATGAACGTTTTAACAACGACAGTAAAGTTGAGCTTTAATAGAAGCAATAAAATGTTCATTTGTTAGAACTGATAACCTTTGACCTTTATGGGTAAGCTGCAGTAAAACGATCCTGATTTAAAGGATCGTCTCAGAGGAGGAGCAATAAAAACTGGTTTAAGGTTCTGGGACCATGGATCGGAAATGATCCATCTTCCTGGTGTTGGTCAGGAGCCTTTTTGATGAGCTGCAACTGCCTGAATTAGTGCTGCAGGATACCAGGAAAACAGGAATGCGATGACCTTATTACCACTTGCTGGTTTGGGTTCCTTGTTAAAACGGACCCAGCATTGAGCTACTGGAAGAACGTTTCCATGGCAACGTCATGGTTTCACTGAGCTAGTTGCTCCTGACTACATCGGTTGTTTAGGAAAGGAAAGCAAACAATAACGACTAGATTAGTGGTTCCGAGAACAGAGCCCTGAGGAACCCCACATGGGATCTGTTGTCTTTTGCCTGAGCGCCTCGTCTCCTAAATTCCCTGAATGGAATCAGGAAGTGGATTCCCAGCCTGGATCATGTTTTCCCCCCTGAGGAGCAGAGAAGGGTTAACCTGAGGTTGAAGTGAAATGTTCAGTGTTGGTTCTGTGTTGGACCGGTTCTGACTGAGACCACTGGCTGCTCTCTCTCTTCGCTGATGATGACAAAGTGTTTTTGTTTTTCTCTAGGAGCCCAACGAGAAACCAGCCAAGAGAGAAAACCCCCATAAATACCTGCTGTACAAACCCACCTTCAGCCAGCTCTACACATTCCTGTCGGCTTCCTTTAAGGTCAGCATTCAGCAACAGCCAGGGAATCCCGCTCAGAATCCTGCTGGGAATCCTGCTGGGAATCCTGCTGAGGATTCTGGAGTGAATCCTACTGGAAATCTTGCTGTGAATCCTGTTGGGAATTCTGCTGTGAAATCCTACTGGGAATTCTGCAGTCGCTCCTACTGGGAATCCTGCTGGGAATTATGCAGTGACTCCTGCTGGGAATTCTGCAGTGGATCCTACTGGGAATTCTGCAGTGGATCCTACTGGGAATTCTGCTGGGAATTCTGCAGTGAATCCTGCTGAGAATTATGCAGTGAATCCTGCTGGGAATTTCTAAGTGATATCCTACTGGGAATTCTGCAGTCGCTCCTACTGGGAATCCTGCTGGGAATTATGCAATGAATCCTGCAGTGAATCCTGCTGGGAATTCTGCAGCGGATCCTACTGGGAATTCTCCAGTGGATCCTACTGGGAATCCTGCTGGGAATTCTGCAGTGAATCCTGCTGGGAATTATGCAGTGAATCTTACAGTGAATCCTACTGGGAATGCTGCAGTCAATCCTACTGGGAATCCTGCTGGGAATTATGCAGTGAGTCCTGCGGAGAATTCTGCAGTGAATTCTGCTGGGAGTTCTGCAGTGAAATCCTACTGGGAATTCTGCAGTCGCTTCTACTGGGAATCCTGCTGGGAATCCTGCAGTGGATCCTACTGGGAATTCTGCAGTGGATCCTACTGGGAATTCTGCAGTGAATCCTGCTGAGAATTCTGCAGTGAATCTTGCTGGGAATTCTGCAGTGAATCCTACTGGGAATTCTGCAGTCGATCCTACTGGGAATCCTGCTGGGAATTATGTAGTGAGTCCTGCTGAGAATTCTGCAGTAAATCCTACTGGGAATCCTGCAGTGAATCCTGCAGTGAATCCTACTGGGAATTTTGCTGGGAATCCTGCTGGGAATTATGCAGTGAATCCTGCTGAGGATTCTGCAGTGAATCCTGCTGGGAATTCTGCAGTGAATCCTAGTGGGAATCCTGCTGGGAATTCTGCAGTGAATCCTACTGGGAATCCTGCAGTGAATCCTACTGGGAATTTTGCTGGGAATCCTGCTGGGAATCCTGCTGGGAATTATGCAGTGAATCCTGCTGAGGATTCTGCAGGGAATCCTACTGGGAATCCTGCAGTGAATCCTACTGGGAATTTTGCTGGGAATCCTGCTGGGAATCCTGCAGTAATTCTTACTGGGAATGCTGCCGGTAATCATCAACTCTAGCTTTGGCTAGTTGAATCTGGATAAAAACGTTCATCATTCCAGACTCTGTTTCTTCTCTATTCTCTGGATCATTTTCATTGTTTTTCTTCTCCTTCCTGTTTTCCTGGCTTTGATTTTTCAGGAACTTCCCGCCAACAGCGTCCTGCTGGTGTATCTGTCAGCGACTGGAGTATTCCCAGCGACACATCAAGACTATGAAGGTAACACCAATAGAAAACATGAACCAGTTTATTCACTGCAGTGGAAATAATCCGGATCAACACAAGAGGCCATGTTGGATCAGTTTCCACTTTGCCTCACATTATTATCCTGAAACCAGCCGATCTGTTAGGAGGGAGCAAAGGTCAGGATGAGGTCACAGCAGGAGGAATACGACAGTGAGAAAACTGGACATTTCTCCCGACCCGATCAGATTGGATGAGATCAGGAAGGGTTCTACAAACCAGCCGGTTCTGACCCAAAGCCTTTAGGTGTCGGCTGCTGAGCTGAAGATGGAGAGAGATCACTGTGATGTGAAGGTGCCCCGGTGCATGCTGGGAGATGTATTTTACCAATCTCTGTTCTTGGTTTGGGGGAATCCGAACCAACCCGATTCTACGTGGAGAATACAAAAAAAAATAACTGAAGGTTTTTGGACCTCAGGATTCAGTTTTATGATCAGAACCAGGCCCGGTCACTTTAATAGAACCTGACAGCCTGAAGTAGACCTCAAAACCTGGAACTGGAACAATGGAGAACCTGGATCTCTGGACAGGCAGAGCCACCAGAACTTTTCCAGCTCCGATCCTCCAGCAGGTCCAAAACAACATCTGCAGGCCTCACTGCCTCAGCTAAGGTCAGAGGTCATGATTCAGCAATCAGAACGAGAGAAAATGGCCTCCATGGGAGAGTTCCAGGACCAGAACCACTCCTGACCCAGAAGAACCCAAAGACCCGTCTCACATTTAGCAGAAAACATCCTGATGATCCTGAAGATTCTAAGAAACAGACCTTTCTGGAAGGTTCTGGTCCCGTTACATCTGGAGTAGAACCACCAGAACATGAACATCAGACCTGCAGTCAGACACGGTGGAGGTAGTGTGATGATCTGGGCTGCTTCAGGACCAGCTGGAAGTGATGGAACCATGAAGGAGAAGGTCCGACCATCAGTTTCCAGAGCAGGTCTACCAGCCGGCCCAGCAGTGAAATGGGCCAGAACCGCTCCACAGGGACCAGAACCACCCGATGGCAGCCAGGATGGATCAACCTGGAGATCACTGTTCCACCAGGATCAGGATGGTCCGGATGGCCTCTAACTGGACCTGGTCTGTTCTGGACTTCCTGGTTCTCAGAACCGTCCAGCTGGGCCCTAAATTCTGGAACCTGGACGGGAACAAGCCGGGCCTGAGTCCAGAACTAAATCAGCAGAAGAGGGCTGATTAGTTTGTTTCTGGATTAATTTTACAGAAAAAAATGTCTGATTATCGATCACGTGTGTGTACACCTTTAAGACCCACTGTTACCATGGTTACAGAACCGGTTTCTCCGGGTCCAATCGGGATTATTGTTATTCCCAGCAGGTCCGTACGACTTCGGAGGAGTTCTGACCAACACCAACAGAGACGTGGTGAACGGAGAGACGGTCCAGAAGCGGAACCAGGCCCAGAAGGAGATGCACTGGTGAGTCCGGACTGGTTTCCAGTCGGCCGGCTGGGAACACATTCCTGATGCTTGTGTCCGACGTTGCAGCCTTCATCCTGGAGATCTGTTCCCTTTCACCCGGAAGCCGCTCTTCATCATCGTGGATTCCTCAAACAGCAGCGCCTATAAGGTGGGTAACTGTGCTGGTACCGGCCGGGTTCTGCCGGGTTCCTCTGGTCCGATTCATGTCGTCTGTGTTTAATCTGAACAGAACTTCTCCAACCTGTTCGGCCAGCCGCTGGTGTGTCTCCTCTCGCCCACCGTCTATCCAAAGAGCGTCCAGGGTGAGTCTTCCTCTCTCTCTAACCTCCAGGTTTTTTCCAGGTTTTCCAGGCTCAGTATTCACGGCGTTCCCGCTCTGTGCTTCCCGCTCCAGATCAGTCTCAGCGCGGCAGCCTCTTCACGCTCTTCCTCTACTCTCCCCTCCTGGCGTTCTCCTCCGTCTGCGGCTTGAACAGCGTCCGGCGGGGGCTGTGGGAACGCGCCCAGGAGTTCCTTCGGAAGGTTTTCCGGGACATCGGACAGATGATCACCCGATCCCGGAGCATCGGTAGGTCGGATCGGGTCGGGTCGGGTCGGAGCCGCTGACCTGTCTGACCTCCTGCTCCTCTCTCTGCAGATCAGGCCTTCTTGCAGTTCTTTGGTGACGAGTTCCTGCGGCTGGTTCTGATCCGGTTCGTGTTCTGCTCAGCGACGCTCAGACTCCATAAACTGTTCCGGGTGAGTCCGAACTTCCTAAAAGGTTCTGGACCAGAGAGGCCTCGAAACACTCACATATTTAAAAAGAACCAGACTGCAGGTTCAGGTTCTGGTTCGGTGTGGAACGGTTCTGGTTCAATGTGGACCGGTTCTGGTTCTGGTTCCATATGAACCGGTAAGGTTCCAGTTCTGGTTCCATGTGGACCGGTTCTGGATCTGGTTCCATGTGGACATGTTCTGGTTCTGATTACATGTGGACCGGTTCTGGTTCCATGTGATCCGGTTCTGGTTCTGGTTCCAGTTCTGGTTCTGGTTCCATGTGGACAAGTTCTGTTTCTGTTTCTGGTTCCAGTTCTGGTTCTGGTTCCATATGAACCGGTTGTGGTTCTGGTTCTTGTTCCATGTGGACCTGTCCTGGTTCTGGTTCTGGTCGGGATCCAATGGTTCTGACCTCCTCCTGCTGTATTTGCAGGAATGCCGGAGCTTCCCGGAGTCGTACCCGGAGCTTCCCCATCAGGACACGGTGGAGAGCCTTCCGCTGCAGAAGCAGGTTCTGGATCTGGCCGCCATGCTGGACGTTCAGAACCTTTTCTGGGACGATTCCCTGGAGAGCTACTAGCCTCTCCGCTCCGGGCCGACCCGTTCGCACGGACTCCACGGTCAGAACCGGGTCATCTTTTGTTCCACGCATCCTTCATCCAGATGTTTCTCCTGGAGCCAGGCGGAAGCTCGATCCTCAGACGGCGTTCCCGCCTGCGGTCGCCTCCACCGGGTCGGATCAACCCTCCATATTTATTCATCCCTGTTGCCGGGGAGACGAAGGTTCTTCCAGAAGGTCGGAATGGTCCGGAGCTGGTTCACACCGAGGCGTCCGACGTTCCCGGGTCATTTCCCAGAGTTCCGGAACAACTCCGACAGCTTCTGGTTCCGCCCAGTTTTTTTCTTTTCTTCTTTTCGCTGTGAGTAAAAATTCATCTGCTTAATTCTTCTCCTCCTCCGAGATAAAAGCACAAAACATCTTCATCAACCCGGAATGTTTACAGCTTCATCATCAGATCCATGGAGGGTCAGAGATTCCGCTTAATAAGACTAAAACTCGGATTCATCACACGCTGACATGTTTCTGTCCCTGTTGCTCGTGTAGTTTGTCCCTCCACTCAACTTTCCAGTGATACGTTTGACTACAGCCGGATGCATCTGGTTCGTCCCCCTTGTGGACGGCATGCAGTAGTAAAAAGCCTTCTGATTGGCCGGCTGTAATATCCTGATTGGTTTTCATTGGCTGTCAGCCATAAAGGTGAAGCTGAAAGCTTGAAATGTGTCTCTCTGTGTGTAATGAGTCTCTGTGATAACAGACCCGACCCGTCTGGTGAGATGGACCGTCTGGTCAGAACTAGGTTAACAGGATCCCACAGAAGCTGGTTCTGCGGTGGAGCTGGAATCTCCGGATGATGAAGAAGCAGAGTTTAATTTTCCGTCTTTTCCCGTATTTATTGATATTGTCCCATGGCGTGTTGGTAACGTTCCGGCTCTGTGTGTTCAGTCTATGATGTTTAATGAAAAATCAAACGGAGGAGCTCGGTGGCCTGGAATCATTTCCTAAATCTACATTCCAACATTCCCAGGCGAAGGAACGTCTGTTTCCAGCTTCCCGTTTTCACCGTTAGGAAATCATTGGCTTGCACTTTATTAATTTTACTATTATTATTGTTGTTTTGTTTGTTGTGTTTTTAAGGGGAAAAAAATCGAATCTTTCCATGTTTTTTGTGAAAGTTGTGCCTGAATCGGGCCGAGCATGTTGGCCGTTTCTGATCCGGTTCTGATCCGGTCCGACAGTCGGGTGTTCCTACATGATTCTGAACCAGAAGATTGAAACACCTCGTCTTGGTTTTTATCTGTAAAATAGAACAAAAGAAATGAATGAAGTTTGTTAAAGACGCAGATCAGCCACAACATTATGACCACTGCTGGGTTCAAGTCAGAACTGGGTTGAACCAGAACCAAACTGTTCTGGTCAGACGGACTGGGTCAGAACCTCTCTGTTAGATGTTCCCAGTCTGCAGAGGTTCTGGGAGGAGAGCCGGACTACTGGGATCGTCTGAGGATCGGACCAGGAGGTTCTGGAAACGCTCTGCCTGGTTCTGGTTCTAATGGAGATGAACCGGTTCTGTTTGTTTGGGACCGGATGTCTTCTGAATCAGGCGAGTTTTCATGACGTTTTATGGTTTCTATGGTATTAGAAGTTAATTTGACAAGATGGCTGCAGAACCATCTGCATCCCTCCTCCCTGGAGCTCCACCTGTTCCAGGTAACTAGTGGGTGTGTCTGTGGTGACATCACAGAAGGCGCCTGATCAGAACCCTTTTCAACAAATCCATCCCTATTTAAATTTTTGCCTTTTAATTCATGCTTTTAATCACTTTCCTGCTGTGAAGGTGTTTACATCGGTTCTGTACTGTTGCAGTAAAACATTTGGGTCAGATCTGGGAACGCTGCATGGATTCCGGACCAGGATAGACAGCAGAGGCCCGCTTTCATCATCCAACCTCTGCAGAGATGTACCGATAGGAAAATTTGGGCTTATACCGATAACCGATATCTACTAGGGGTGTAACGGTACATATGTCCATATTCAGATTTTCTGTACGGAGCAGTCGGTACGACACAGAGGCGCACCGCCTGCTGCTAGCAGAAGTTATGACCAGTAGGAACTTTAAGCCCCGCCTCCTGCTAGCAGAAGTTATGACCAGTAGGAACTTTAAGCCCCGCCTCCTGCTAGCAGAAGTTATGACCAGTAGGACCTTTAAGCCCCGCCTCCTGCTAGCAGAAGTTATGACCAGTAGGAACTTTAAGCCCCGCCTCGTGCTAGCAGAAGTTATGACCAGTAGGAACCTTAAGCCCCGCCTCCTGCTAGCAGAAGTTATGACCAGTAGGAACTTTAAGCCCCGCCTCCTGCAAGCAGAAGTTATGACCAGTAGGAACTTTAAGCCCCGCCTCCTGCTAGCAGAAGTTATGACCAGTAGGAACTTTAAGCCCCGCCTCCTGCTAGCAGAAGTTATGACCAGTAGGAACTTTAAGCCCCGCCTCCTGCTAGCAGAAGTTATGACCAGTAGGAACTTTAATCCCCGCCTCCTGCTAGCAGAAGTTATGACCAGTAGGAACTTTAAGCCCCGCCTCCTGCTAGCAGAAGTTATGACCAGTAGGAACTTTAAGGCCCTCCTCCTGCTAGCAGAAGTTATGACCAGTAGGAACTTTAAGCCCCGCCTCCTGCTAGCAGAAGTTATGACCAGTAGGAACTTTAAGCCCCGCCTCCTGCTAGCAGAAGTTATGACCAGTAGGAACTTTAAGCCCCGCCTCCTGCTAGCAGAAGTTATGACCAGTAGGACCTTTAAGCCCCGCCTCCTGCTAGCAGAAGTTATGACCAGTAGGAACTTTAAGCCCCGCCTCCATTGTTAAAGCCTCCTTTGGGAACTCTTCGGCTTCCCGGTGTTAAAGAACGTGTTGTCATGGTAACTGGTTACCAACTTCTGCTAGCGTCGGTTGCTGTTAGCTACAACAGATGTTACTGAGCAGAAGGACCCCGCTTAGCTGCCCTCGTTGGTGCCGTTCTCTAAGCGTAGCAGTAAAGTAGAAGCAGACTGTAATAATAATTCTTCCAGGAATTAGTCGGTGACGTCTGCGTTGTTCAGCAGCAGCTGGAAGCTGAACAGAAGGAGCTCCGCCCCCAACACCTTTGGTTGTTAATATCGGCCCGGTTTCACTGATCGGGTTGATGCTAGGGATGTGTATTGGCAAAAATCTGGCGATGCGATATGTATCGCGATACATGGGAGGTGATACGATGTATCGCGATACTATGAGTGAGACGATATATTGTGATTTTTAAAACTGAATTTAACTGTAGAAAAACTGTCCCATCTTTCTAAACACTCCAACCTGTTTCATACTTTAACAGTTTTATTACTAGATCTAGTTGATCCACTGGAACCAAGAAGATGAAAACAGCTATACCAGATATAGTTTTATATTTTACTACAAAAATTACTGTCATCATTAATGGTTCTAATCAAATCCTAAAAATAAAAATAAAATAAAAAAATTTTTTGAATATCGATACAATTTTGGGAAATAAAATATCGCGAAATATCGGCGTATCGATTTTTTCTTACATCCCTAGTTGATGCGGTGTAATGTTTGCTGCAGACCTGCTGGATCCTCTGCAGCGTTCCCCAGGGTCGGAGGTCATAGGGGTCAGATTCTGAACCACTCGCCTTCCTAATACTTCATAATCTACGTCATAATCTGTCCTCCAGCGTCGTGTTGACCGGTGCTGCCTGATGGGTTTGGTTCCTGTGATTCTGCCGCTGGAAGCGCCAGAGGAGTCCAGGAGGAGACCGATCAGGCAGATGCTGAGGTTAAAGGGAATACCTGATGGCTGGTCATAATGTTGTGGCTTATCTGCTCTTAGTTAATATAAAACACAATCTTTCCAGCTTCTGTTCAGACTATTTATTGTTGTGATGTCTTCTGTACTTCAGATTTAAAAACAAAACAAAGCAAAGTTTCTTTACTTTGAGCTGTGAACAAAAAAAAAAAAAAGAGTTGTGAGTAAAACAGCTGAAAGTTTTCAGTTTTCCTGAAGCTCGCCCAGCAGCAGATGAAGCACGGCCTCAAAGGGTGGATTTATTCTCTGTGCACATCTTTCACCTCTGTAAAATAAATGTTTGACGACCCCGTGGAAACGAGGAGCAGAGCGACGAGATCAACCGAGAAAAACGAGGAATTCCTTCTTCTGTCGCTACATATCATTTTTATAAACAGCATGACTGTAAAACGTGCGTCTCCTCGTGTCACGAGGATTTTTATTAAAAGCCACATGATCTTTATAAATGTATGATTAAACAATGTACTGTATGAGGATGAGTTGGAGCAGATCCATCCCATAATGTGTAAACGAGATCAACTGTGAAGATTCGTGGGATGTGTTGGCAGCTGAATCCTGCAGGTGATGGAGATCTGTGGAGACGCATCAATCAGAGACGCATTTATCCAGCCAATCAAATCAACCTGACACCATGTCTGCTCCAGCAGGTGATGGAGTTCAATAATAATCATGGAGGGAGAGGGCGGGGCATGTTTGATTGGAATAATCCTGTAATTCCTCTGTTTTCTGTTGGAATCAGCTATCAGAGCTGAGGGAAAGCTGGAATCTGATTGGTGCGTCTCTAACAGTGTTTGTAAACCAGAACCAGGAAGCGTTTTCCTTCTCCTGGCCCTGCAGGTGTGGACTACCTGGAGTCAAAGGGAAAACTCGTTTCTCTTCTGCAGCTCAGAGCCTCCATCTTGTGTCTGGGACGCGTTCGTCCAGTTTGTCTCCTCCACAGCACAAGCTGGTTTAAGGCTTTTCACATGAATCCTGTTGGGAACAAAGCACAGGTAACTGCCGAGTGAAACCAACACCTGCAGGGTCATTTTTACTTTTCTACACCCGTTCATCTGATGGAAACCTGCTTGTTTGTTCTCCTTCCTTTTTCACACTCGGACGTGTTTTTAAGTTCTTCAGTTTAATGGGGTAAAAAAAAGAAAAAAAAGAACAGATGATGATCTGTCAGCAGCATGTTTGTTTAGAATAGGAAGTGCCAAAGACTGGTGTGTCCTCACGTTCACATGGAGAACAGGTTCATGTACCCCATGTTTTTGTTTTTCTGTGTGCCGCCAGACAGAATCAATAAAGAAAACAGCATCTGGCTTCATAAACCGACTCGTTGGTGTCTTTTTACTGGGGAGAAAACACGGCTAATCCAGTCTGTGTGCCATTAAAAGTACATCGACTTCTTAACAGGCCACTCAGTGAGGAAGAAGCCAAAAGCAGCATAAAGAGCCAGACCTGCCCTCAGGGACAAAGACCTTCATCCCAGGAGACATGTCCACAGGACAACAGGTCCGGTTTGGGCGTGGCTACCGGCGTCTCACAAATGCGGGCCTCACTGCCTCAGCTGAGGTCAGAGGTCACGATTCAGCAATTAGAACGAGAGAAAATGATCCAGGACCAGAACCACTGCTGACCCAGAAGAACCCAAAGACCCGTCTCACATTTAGCAGAAAACATCCTGATGATCCTCAAGACTTCTGGGAAAATATTCTGAGGACTGAAGAGACAGAAGTGGACCTTTCTGGAAGGTTCTGGTCCCGTTACATCTGGACTAGAACCACCAGAACATGAACATCAGACCTGCAGTCAGACACGGTGAAGGTAGTATGATGATCTGGGCTGCTTCAGGACCAGCTGGAAATGATGGAACCATGAAGGAGAAGGTCCGACCATCAGTTTCCAGAGCAGGTCTACCAGCCGGCCCAGCAGTGAAGTGGGCCAGAACCGCTCCACAGGGACCAGAACCACCTGATGGCAGCCAGGATGGATCAACCTGGAGATCACTGTTCCACCAGGATCAGGATGGTCCGGATGGCCTCTAACTGGACCTGGTCTGTTCTGGACTTCCTGGTTCTCAGAACCGTCCAGCTGGGCCCTGAAGTCTGGAACCTGGTCGGGAACAAGCCGGGCCTGAGTCCAGAACTAAATCAGCAGAAGAGGGCTGATTAGTTTGTTTCTGGATTAATTTTACAGAAAAAAAAATGTCCGATTATTGATCACGTGTGTGTACACCTTTAAGACCCACTGTTACCATGGTTACAGAAGTCTTGGACCTGGAGCCGTTTTGAAGGAAAAATGTGAATGAACCTTTTTTTCTGTGAAGCCACGGCGTCATCACAGGAGACTGTTGCTAAGGAACGCTAGAATGGTGACTCTCAACCAATCAGCGTTGGCGAAACCGGTCACGTGTTTGAAACAGCCTAATCACAGAGAGGCTAGCTGTTGTTCTTTTAGCTTGCACCCTACAGGACTGTTTGTGTAAGAAAAATAGATTTAAAGTGATTTCTGAGGAACTATGAGAAAGTATCTGCGGGTTTTCAGGCCGCTCCGTGGTTAGAGACGCTCTGGTCTTCATTTATCCGCTGGGAGGCTGGAAGCTAAGCTAAAAGGTAACGAAGCTGTTTTATTACTTTGTGACAACAAATATTCAAATAAACTCAGTTAACTGCGGCTGCTCGGTTGGAATTTTGTGTTTTTGTTCAGTTTAAAAATAAATTCGAGCAACTTTTTATTTTTCTGAGAAAATGCAAACTTTAAATCCAGTTAAAGTTCAGATTTTCTTTCATTTTTAGTCATTTCTTCAGTTTTGGGGGTTCAGGGTGTCACAGAGGGGCGGGGCTTAGCTTGCGGCTCTCAGTAAAGGGATGTTCCACTGTTTTTAAGGACTGGTCCAATCAGCTCAGCTCTAGCGTCGCTGATACTGTCAGCCAGGTTCTGATGGGTTCTGATGGGTTCCTCTCAGTCTGTGATTGTTTCTTTGTTTCCCAGAGGAAAGCCATGAGAAACGGGTCCGGTTCCCCCCCGGTGCACGTGCACGTCAGTGATGCCACTCCTGTGCACGTGCACGTGAAGAGCCAGAGGACGAGTCCTGCGACGACGTCTGAGGTCAGAGGTCACCCGGCTGTCTGTCCACTCACCTCCTTCTGTTTTAGGGCTGTCCGTGGCGGCGCCGGGTCTGGACCAGAGGGAGGTTCTGCTGGGCTGTCCTCTCAGTGGGACCGCCCCTGGGGGAAGCTCCAGCTCCAATCGGACCTTCTAAATAGTTCTTCAGGTGTTTCATCAGCAGGTTCTGTCCTTTCTGTCCACCAGGGGAAGAAGGGCGTGGACAAGCCGACGCTTCGTCCCACAGCCAAGGTCAAAACCAGAGTTCCTTGGATCCCACCAGGAAAGGCTTCATACAAGTGGGAGGTTGGGAATCTTTTGGAATGACCCCCCCCCCCATCTCAGGTCGGTGTTCTGGAAGATGTTTGTCATGTTCCTGAGACTCTGTTTTCTTGAAGGGTCCGACTCACTGCCTGGAGATCACGCCGCCGCTCCCAGAACCGGAGCGCTCCCAGTCGGTGCTGCGACTGTCGGACCTCACGTCAGAGGAAGAGGAGGGTCTACAGGGCCGGATCAGCCAGTATGAGAGGAAGATCGAGAGCCTGATGACTGAAGTCAGCTCTCTGAGGACCGAGGTAGGTTCTCCTCTGGATCAGGACCCAGTCCAGACCATCAGCCGATGTTTGGAGCATTTTTCTGGAGGCGTTCATGACGTCTCCTCCTTCCCGCCTCCAGGTGGAGCTGCGTAGGAAGGAGCAGCTTCTGGACCGTCGGTCGGAGCAGCTGGACGTCTCCAGACGCGTGATGGCCGAGCAGGAGGAGGAGCTGGCCGAGGTGACCGAGGAGCTCCAGGAGACGAAGAGGGAGAACGGCCGCCTGCGTCAGTCCATGGAGAAGATCCTGGAGGAGGGCGACCACGGCAGGTAGTCGCCACACCAGCAGCTCCAGGGGTTCCTGCTCTGTTCAGGGCTGGTCGGGTGGCTGCCCGCTTTTTTTTATTCTGTTCATCCATTTTTTTTATTTATTAATTTAATTTATAAAATTTAGGATTCATAATTCATAATTCATCTAATTATTTATTATTGTTTAGCTGTTCATTTAGCTTATGTATAGTTTTTATTTTTTGAATATGTAAATGATAACTCTTAGTAGTTGTTTGTTTTTGTTACTTTTTATTAATGAAATAATAATTAATAGTAATAACTGTACGAAGGGGGCTGGGGTCGTTCTCCAGCAGTGATTGGCTGAAAGTCTGGATCCACCTGGACAGATCAGCGCATCTCTAGTCTTCTCCCCAGAAACTCTCCACCTTCCTAAACCTCCCTGCACTCTCATTTTAAGCTCTATTTCATGACAGAAGTTCTCTTTATCAGCTAGATATTATTAAGCTTCAAACAGCCTTTCTGCCTTCAGACCCTGATTACTGTAGACATAACGTCATATTCCATCATATTACACATTACCTCATGAAGGAATAATGTGTCATATTCTCACAACAGTTCATATGTCCAGGTGTTAAAGGTCAAGTTAGATTTGGATGATGGGTCTCTGTGACCTGCTGTTAACAAACTGGGCTGTACCAATTTGTTTTCAGCACCGATCTCAGACTGTTGCTCTTCCGAACCTTTTGTTCGGTTCTGAATATTGTATCCATACTTACCTATTTCAAGTTTTCTAGTTTGGAGATCTGAAATAGGCTGTGTTTTCCCATCTCATTTCCTGTTCAGGCAGTATTAGGTGTTGGAGGTCCGTACAGGGATTCATTGGTGGTTCTGGCGCTGAGGGGTAAATGCTGTGGTGGGATGTTCCAGTGGGATGTTCTGGTCGTATCTTCCGGTCGGATGTTTTGGTCGAATGTCCCGATCGGAGGTTCTGGGTTGGATGTTCTAGTCGTATCTTCCGGTCGGATGTTCTGGTTGTATCTTCCGGTCGTATGTTCTGGTCGGATTTTTCGGATGGATGTTCTGGTCGGATATTCCGGTCGGATGTTCCGGTCGTATGTTCCGGTCGGATGTTCCGGTCGGATGTTCCGGTCGGATGTTCCGGTCGGATGTCCCGGTCGGATGTCCCGGTCGGTGTTCCGGTCGGATGTTCCTGTCGGATGTCCCGGTCGGATGTCCCGGTCGGATGTTCCGGTCGGATGTTCCGGTCGGATGTTCCGGTCGGATGTCCCGGTCGGATGTCCCGGTCGGTGTTCCGGTCGGATGTTCCTGTCGGATGTCCCGGTCGGATGTCCCGGTCGGATGTTCCGGTCGGATGTTCCGGTCGGATGTCCCGGTCGGATGTCCCGGTCGGTGTTCCGGTTGTATGTTCCTGTCGGATGTTCCGGGTTGGATGTTCTAGTCGTATCTTGCGGTCGGATGTTCTGGTCGGATTTTTCGGATGGATGTTCTGGTCGGATATTCCGGTCGGATGTCCCGGTCGGTGTTCCGGTCGGATGTTCCGGTCGGATGTTCCAGTCGGATGTTCTGGTCGGATGTCCCGGTCGGATGTTCCGGTCGGATGTTCTGGTCGGATGTCCCGGTCGGATGTTCCGGTCGGATGTTCTGGTCGGATGTTCCTGTCGGATGTTCTGGGTTGGATGTTCTAGTCGTATCTTCCGGTCGGATGTTCTGGTCGGATGTCCCGGTCGGATGTTCCGGTCGGATGTCCCGGTCGGATGTCCCGGTCGGATGTTCTGGTCGGATGTCCCGGTCGGATGTTCCGGTCGGATGTTCTGGTCGGATGTTCCTGTCGGATGTTCTGGGTTGGATGTTCTAGTCGTATCTTCCGGTCGGATGTTCTGGTCGGATGTCCCGGTCGGATGTTCCGGTCGGATGTCCCGGTCGGATGTCCCGGTCGGATGTTCCGGTCGGATGTTCCTGTCGGATGTTCTGGTCGGATGTTCTGGTCGGATGTTCCGGTCGGATGTTCTGGGTTGGATGTTCTGGGTTGGATGTTCCGGTCGGATGTTCTGGGTTGGATGTTCTGGGTTGGATGTTCTGGGTTGGATGTTCTGGGTTAGATGTTCTGGGTTGTATGTTCCGGTCGGATTTTTCGGATTAATGTTCCGGTCGGATGTTCTGGCTCGGATGTTCTGGCTCGGATGTTCTGGTTGGATGCTGTCTGGTGCCTGGTTCTGGTTCTGGTCCGGTTGTGTTGAGGTCCGTTAATCCAGAGAATTGATTCTGGTTTCCAACCCTTCCATGTTTTCCGTGTTTCCCATGTTTTCCGTGTTTTCCATGTTTCCCATGTTTTCCATGTTTTCCGTGTTTCCCATGTTTTCCATGTTTTCCGTGTTTTCCGTGTTTCCTGTGTTTTCCGTGTTTCCCATGTTTCCTGTGTTTCCCATGTTTTCCATGTTTTCCGTGTTTCCCATTTTTTCCATGTTTTCCGTGTTTCCCATGTTTTCCTGTGTTTTCTGTGTTTTCCGTGTCTCCCACGTTTTCCATGTTTTCCGTGTTTCCTGTGTTTTCTGTGTTTTCCTTGTTTCCCATGTTTTCCATGTTCCCCGTGTTTTCCCAGAGCGGACGGTTTTCCTCCAGAGAAAGACGTTTTGCTCCGGACGCTGTGGGAAGCTGAAGCTGCGGCGGCTGCAGCGGCTAGCCAGGTCTCCGCTCTGAAGGAATGCATCTCCAGGCTCTGCTGCTCCGGTAGAAATGTGAGCGGCGACCCGGATTCTGGCTCCTCTCTGTGAACCCGGCCGAGGTTCTGCTGACCCGTTTGGTTTCTCCGGTTCAGAAGCTGTCCTCCTCCTCGGGTCTAGCCCAGCAGAAGGAGCTGCTGCTGGGGAAGCTGGAGACGTTTGAGGCCACCAACCGGAGCCTGCGGCGGCTCCTCAGGGAGCAGCACCTATCCCAGGTAACATGGAATCCTCAACTTTTCCACATTTTGTCTTTTTCCAACTTTATTGTAATTTATGAAGCTGACAAACACAAAGTCGTGGACCAGCTGTCAGATGTTCCCAGATGTTCTCCATCCAGTCTGGGATGGAGATGTTTTGGGAAGAAGGATGAAGGGACTAAACGTGGAAAAGTTCCCGGGAAGTTCATCCTTGAGCGAAGCGCCGTGTGGCGGACCGGACTGCTGATGTTTGTGGTT